>SJYT01001140.1:254057-295271 GCA_006410635.1 Cephalophus harveyi | reverse complement strand
TCTTACCTTGGGTGTGGGGTATCTCTTCACGGCTGCTTCAGCAAAGCACAGCCGCGGCTCCTTACCTTGGACGAGTGGCCATTCCTGACCTTCAACGTGGGATAGATCCTCTAGGCCCTCCTGTGCCTGAGCAGCCACTGATCCTTGGGTTGTTCCTCCCGGCCGCCAGCCCTGGCCTCGGGCGTGGGTGGCTCCTCCCAGCTGCCACCCCTGGCCTCGGGCTTGCGGTAGCTCCCCGGGGTCACTGCCCCTGGCCTCAAGCTCGAGGTGGCTTCTCCCGACTGCCCCTGACCTCGGATGAGGGGTGTCTCCCCCCGGCCGCCACTGGCCTCGGAAGTGGGGCAGCTCCTCCTGGCCGCTGCCCTGACCTCGGACCACACGGGGTGTCTGCCCCCAGCTGCCACTGGCCTCTGATGCAGGGTGGCTCCACCCAGCTGCCACCCTGATAGTTAATTTAGGTATTTATTAGTCTATTTAATGTGGAAGATTAATTCAAACAGTAAGAAAACTATTAAATAGTTTTTAAATGTTTGTTTCCATTATTTATTGTTTTACTTAAATATATATTTATATATGTATTATACTACTGGCTTTTCAGAGACAGCTTAAAATGCAATTGTTAAATAATGAATGGACTAATACCTGTCTCTTATACACATCTATAAATGCTATCTTCCAAAAGTTAGGTTTCCTTCCTACCTCCGTCCTTCCCTCCCTCTCATTGCCTTCCTTCTTCTTCTTCTTCTTTTTTTTTTTTTTTTTATTCTTAACCATAAAATTTCTCATAATCAAGATTTTATAAAATCTAGACTGAATTATATTTTAAAACACTAATTTTTTTCTTCAGGAATATTTTAAATTAATGATATGCAAGTGCATTCCATATTTACTTAGTTGACTATTTTTGAGAAACAATTTCTAAGAAGGAAATATAAAAATAAAATGCATAACCAGTAAGTCTGGAGAAATATAATAAATTCTACCCAAGTATTACCAGTAATTAATATGCAATGTAATTTCCATTTGTCTTCTAATCACTTAATTAGAATACAGTAGATATAATTGCAAATGAATGGATAAATAATTATGACAGATTATAGAATAAACCTATGGAGATATGTAAGAACTTTCACAAAGTGGCAGTATGATCAAAAGACTAGGGGCTCTGGAGCTAGAAAGTGAATGTGAGCTCTGCAACTGGGAAGAGGGACCCTTATTTAAGTAAGTTAGTTAGCACCTCAAAGTCTCCCACCTTAGTAAAATATATCGCTGACTAAGGAACAAGGATTTTGACGAGTTTAAATTGACAGACTTCTCATAAAAGAGGCACTATTCGAGTACTCAACAAAAGTTTGTTTCGTCTACTAAAATCCTCTTCTGAAATAGGTGCTAAAAAAGAGGCAGGGAATAAATAGTAGAGGGAGGGATCAGAGACATAATCCAACACCAAAAATCTATGGTTCAGATACAAATTTTTTATAGTCCAAATGTATAACAGTGATGTATTCAGTGGAATGCTATGTAGTTGGGAAAATAAACCAGGTACTATTCTACTATTGAATAATATGGATATATTGCACAAACCTACTGGTGAGTAAAAGAAGACATATACAAAACAGTATACACTGTATGAAAAAATGTATATATATATAATTGAACTAAAATAATGTAGGTTGTTAACAGCTTGAACTGTGACTGGAAGTGTGTGGTGACTGGAAAGGAACACAGTAATGTTATGCTTCTTGATCTGGGTGATAGTCACAGAGATATGCTCAGCTGTAAAACTTCATCAGACTATCCTCACTGTATATGCATAAAATATAAGTATGAATAATCTGGACTCACCTGGTGGCTCAGAAGGTAAAAATCTGCCTGCAATGCAGGAGACCCCAGTTTGATCCCTGGGTCAGGAAGATCCCCTGGAGAAGGAAATGGCAACCCGTTCCAGTACTCTTGCCTGGAGAATTCCATGGACAAAGGAGTTTGGTGGGCTATAGTCCATGGTGTCACAAAGAGCTGGACAAGAAGGACTAACACTTTCACTTTCAATTTGAATATAAACTCATCTATTTTCCTCCAAATTCCATGCATTCCCCACTAAGCCATACCTAATTATAATATGGCAGAGTAAACATTAAGCATCAACCTTGAAGAGTAAATGATGACAGAACAATGGCCAACATCAGAAAGGAACAACTGAACACTAAATCCAGGATTACATTGTTTAGAAATACTAAAGAGAAAATGGCAAATTATCTTTCTTAAATGATATTTTCTCTAAATCACTGCCATATACACGGTTAAGCTCTGACTACTTAGGTCTTTTCCCAAGTAGAGCTCTTGAATTTGAAGGAATCAGTTTTCCCTGAATCTTGAGTTTTATCAGAATTACCCAGAGGGTTTGTTACCCCAAGATCTTGGGTCCAATACCCACAGTTTCTGCTTCAGTGGGTCTGGGAAGAGCCCAATTATTTACATTACTAGTAATTTTCAGGAGGTTCTGGTGCTGCTATTATAGGACTATATGTTGAGAACTATTGTCCCTGGAGAAAAAAAAAAGAATGAATCTTGAGTCATATTATGCAAATTTTGGAATTTCCTTTGTTTCTGTATGTATTTTCATTAATAAAATAATATCAACTATTGTAGAGAAATGGTAAGGAATGAAGATATATAGGCAGAGACTTTGGCACCGAGTAGGCACAGTACAAAAAAGCAGGTATTTTAATCTTTATTTCTTATCTTTCCTTTGTTTGAAATCTGAAAAGTTTTCAATAGGTGAAAGACACCAGTTCACTTAAATTCAGTGGTCTATAAGCCTGGCTGACATGACAATCTCCTGAAGAGTTTTAAAATCCCAGTGTTTGGGCTTTATTCCAAAACAATTAAATCAGGGTTCTGCAGGATAGAACTTAACCATCAATAATGTTTAAAACTCTCCAGATGATTCTGATATGTAGCCAAGACTGATAATCACGGTTTTAGTTTCACAAACACTTGACTGTTTACTATGTGCCATTCACTTCAGAAAACTCTATGGGCATTAAAATGAATGAAGCAAAATTCTTGACTTTAAGGGTCTTATAGTTTAGTCAAGGGCACATACACATAATGGATGTCTCCAATGCAATGACAGAAATATTGAGATGTGAGTATATACCAGATGCCATAAAGGCAGAGAGAAGTGCAACTGACCCTTGCCCAGCACTTTAAGGTAAAGTTTACTTGAGGTTCTGGCTTATTAATTCATAAATTATGTTTCTATTCTTTTTTTTTTTTTTTCCTTGAGTAACAGTGTGTCAAGCATTGTTTTAGACACAATTATGATTCTCAGTCGCTCAGTCGTGTCTGACCCTTTGCTATCCCATAGGCTGTAGCCCACAAGGCTCCCTTGTCCATGAGATTTCCTAAGCAAGAACACTGGAGCGGGTTGCCATTTCCTTCTACAGGGGATCTTCCTGACCCAGGGGTCAAATCCGATTCTTTTGCATTGAAGGCAGATTCTTTACCTCTGAGCAACCTGAGAAACCCCTTAGACACAATTATAATTGTGATAAATTCTACAAAAGAGAGGAAGAGTATCATGAAAACTAAGATCATAGCATCTGGTCCCATCACTTCATGGCTAAAAGATGGGGAAACAATGGAAACAGTGACAGACTTTACTTTCGGGGGGGGGGGGAGGGGGGCTCCAAAATCACTGCAGATGGTGACTGCAGCCATGAAATTAAAAGACACTCACTCCTTGGAAGAAAAGTTATAACCAACATAAACAGCATGTTAAAAAGCAGAGCCATGTTTGCCAACAAAGGTCCATCTTGTCAAAGCTGTGGTTTTTCCAGCAGTCATGTATCGATGTAAGAGTTGGACTATAAAGAAAGCTGAGATCCAAAGAATTGATGCTTCTGAACTGTGGTGTTGGAGAAGATTCTTGAGAGCCCCTTGGAAAGCAGGGAGATCCAACCAGTCCATCCAAACAGAAATCAGTCCTGAATATTCATTGGAAGGACTGAGGCTGAAGCTGAAATTCCAATACTTTGGCCACCTGATACGAAGAACTGACTCATTTGAAAAGATCCTGATGCTGTGAAAGATTGAAGGTGGGAGGAGAAGGGAATGACAGAGGATGAGATGGTTTGATGGCATCACCGACTCAATGGACATGAGTTTGAGTAAGCTCCGGGAGTTGGTGATGGACAGCAAAGCCTGGCGTGCTGCAATCCATGGGGTTGCAAAGAGTCAGACACAACTGAGTGACTGAACTGAACTAATCAAGTCAGAGAAGTTCTGGAACAGCCTGTATGTTTAAGGCATACATGCTTAAGAGGGCATCTAAAGAATAAATAAAAATTATCAATATGAAGAAAAGGGACAGAAACTTATTCCAGGCAGAAGAGTAGTGAAAATTCCATGATGGGAGGGAGCATGGTGATTTGAAGAACTAAAGGAAATCCAGAAGTACAGAGAGCAAGGGGTAGGGGGTGGGTAGGTTGTGGAATATGAGGTTAAAACAGCAGGCAGGACCTTGTACACTGTGTTATGACTTTTTTTTTTATCTCAAAAGCCTTAGCAAGATTTTAAACAGAGAACAGCAATCAGTTTTTTGTTTTTTTGTTTTTAGGATCAGTTTAGCTTGAGCGTAGGAAATCAATTCAAAGAAAGAAAAGGGACTTCCTTAATGGTCCATTGGTTAAGACTCCATCCTTTCACAGCACACAGAATGGGTCAGTCCTTGGTCAGGGCAACTAAGATCCTGCATGCAGCATGGTGTGGCCAAAAAAAATAGGGGGAAAAAAAAAACAAGGAAGAAGAGTAATTGAAGGAAAACCTGCTAAGGGTATGACATTCCTTCCAACAAGAGATGGTATAAGCATATTATTCACCCATTCCTTTTAATTGAAATATATTCCATATATCATTGTGTAAGTCTAATGAGTACATGTTAATTTATATATTGTAATATGACTGCCACTGTAGCAATAATTAGCACCTCTATCACATTACATAATTACACTTTCTTTTTGGTCCTTGGAATAATTAAGTTTTAGTCTCTTAGCAAGTTTGATAATTATCATATAATATTACTGTCTACATGTCCATTATGATCTCTAGCGTTTACTTACTACTGCTTGTAAGGTCATCTCCTAAAATAACATCTTTCCTGCTCCCCCATCTGCCATTCCCTGGTAAATATCATTGTATTCTGCTTTTACAAGGTAGCATTATTTAAATTCTACGTTTAAGTGATACCATTTGTCTTTCTCTATTTGTCTTTCAGTATGTGTCTTTCTCTCCAGGCTCTTCATTCTTCTGTACCCCATCCTTCAGACAAGGACACAGATGTGAGAAACCAGGCAGGAAAACTCTTGCTGAGCTACTGTAGAGTCATCAGTGTTTTTAATGATTGCCATGAGCCAAGGAGAAAAGCATTGAGTGAGTTCTCTTTCTTTGGTCTAATAATGCAGAAAATATACCATTTATCTCAACTACTGCTGCATTCCAAAAAGAGGACCAGATAAATTCAATAATCTGGATATATAAGACTTATTTTAGCTTTATTTTCCCTTTTATTATGCAAGTTTAATATCTTATTTTTCAAAAAAAAAAAAGAAAAATTGTCAAAGATTATCTGATTCCATGCCCTTTTCTCCAGAATTTCAGGAATATTACCTAAAGATTTATAAGTTTGATTTGCTTTGGAGTCTGTTTACATGTAAATAGGGTCATTAACTGTTATGTCTATAGGGGTCAGATAGTTCCTGCAAGTTGTGACAAGCAGTCTGGGAAAGAAAAAAATCAAACAATCTGAAAGATTCCCTGCCATCACTAAAGCACTCTAGCAGGGACACTGAGGCTTAAGCTCTACCATCACCAGTAGACTTCTCCTTTGGAAAGGGGCAAAGGGAATAACTATCACCCTTACACTCTAAAGGATCATAAGATCACCCCAATGTGCCTGTGCAGAGGGCAATCTTCTCAAAAAACCAGTCTCTACCTCCCTACAGTAAGACTCATCTTCTTCTTTCCCCCACTTATCTACCTCTTTCTCCATGAATTGATATAATATGTATCTCAGAGCCTCTGCTGCTGCTGCTGCTAAGTCATTTCAGTCGTGTCCGACTCTGTGTGACCCCATAGATGGCAGCCGACCAGGCTCCCCCATTCCTGAGTTTCTCCAGGAAGAACAGTAGATTGGGTTGCTACTTCCTTCTCTAATGCATGAAAGTGAAAAGTGAAAGTGAAGTCGCTCAGTCATGTCAGACCCTCAGCAACCCATGGACTGTAGCCTTCCAGGCTCCTCCATCCATGGGATTTTCCAGGCAAGAGTACTGGAGTGGGGTGCCATTGCCTTCTCCGTTAGAGCCTCTACCACACTGTAAAATTCTTACAGCCAAACAGCATTCATCTTGATGTGTCTACAGATTACTACAGACAATGAGAACAGAACATTCTCAAATTTTACGGTGCAGAATAAATGACCTAGAAACCATGTTACATGCCCAAACCATGAGAAACATTCATCTGGTCAGAAAAAAAAAAAAAAAAAAAAGTAACTTCTTACTTTGTTGAAATTGCCTTTTTGATATTGTGGAAGACAAATAATGGGTTGGCTCAAAAGTTTGTTTCAGTTTTTCCATAAGATGTTAGGAAAAACCCAAACAAACTTCTTGGCCAAGACAATAATGGTGGAACTAGCATTCATATTATCACATTTGAGTTAATTAATAGTCATGCATCTCAAGGGAAAAAATTTAGCCCAAGTTCAATAAAAACTGACATTGATACAAAAATGAATATTATTTTGGCTTCTTTGCAAAGACTAAAAAATTATTGGTTTACATTTACATGATTTATTTACTATGCAACTCCTGATATAGATTGTTTTAAAAATGTCCATAATCCTATATTATTAATCATAGTTGCTTTGTGACTATGGATAATTATGGTCTGTTAAAATAGTACAAGTTAACATGAAAAAAAAGTCTAAGAAAGAATCATACTCTTCATAGCTTAGATGCCAACTTAAGCTCTGAATAAAGCATTTCAAAGTCAGTAACTTAGTGTTTCAATGGCTGACACACAGAAGAACTCAGTTGTTGACTAAGGACATACTTTCTAAATTTGGCCTACACTCAATTACTGACATTTGACTCCAATTAAGGACATCAGTAGAGAAGGAAAACTAAATAAGCTCTCCCCATTAAGACCCCCAACTCCAAAATAACAATGCTACATCCTGTACATACAGTGAAATTCTCTCACAAAATCCTAGAGTCAGGATTATCAACATGTGAGGTTTTTCTCTACACCAGGAAATTTTTCAGGACAGTAAATTTGAATGACTTTGAGAAGAATTAAAAAGCAAAGACATTACTTTGCCAACAAAGGTTCATCTATTTAGAGCTTTGGTTTTTCCAGTAGTCATGTATGGATGTGAGAGTTGGACTATAAAGAAAGCTGAGTGCCAAAGAATTGATGCTTTTGAACTGTGGTCCTGGAGAAGACTCTTGAGAGTCCCTTGGACTGCAAGGAGATCCAACCAGTCTATCCTAAACAACATCAATCCTGAATATTCATTGGAAGGACTGATGCTGAAGCTGAAACTCCAACAATTTGGCCACATGACATGAAGAAGTGACTCATTGGAAAAGACCCTGATGCTGGGAAAGATTGAAGGTAAGAGGAGAAGGGGATGACAGAGGATGAGATGGTTGGATGGTATCACTGACTCAATGGACATGAGTTTGAGTAAGCTCTGGGAGTTGGTGATGGACAGGGAAGCCGGGGGTGCTGCAGTCTATGAGGTCGCAAAGAGTCAGACACGACTGAGTGACTGAACTGAACTGAGAAGTCTTCATATTTTCCCCTCTTTTGTATTGCATGGGAAAACTGAAGACATGTGTGGCACTCTTGACAGTTTATTGTGTTGGGTGGTTTTCTCATAATACATTGAAAATGTCTCTGTGGAGTTTTCCATTTGGGGAAGATTGGGTTTGATTACATTCACTGATAAGAAAGATAGGTCTTTCCATTATTAATATCATTAGAAGGAGAGGTTTTTGATCACTTGTCACCATAAACAGTTGCAAGTAAAACAGATGCATGTTTACACACAAAATGTATACAAATAGAAAAAATGTAATTACATATTTAACATATTGGTGAGGAGTTCTCTAAGCCTACAAAGTCAACATAATAAAGTGAAAAATAAATTTAATCACAAAATTCAAGATTTCTTCAAGTCAAAAAAATAATTAAAGCCAAAATATTGGTGATATATTTAAGTAAATGGCTGTCTCTTATACACATCTCTATTTGTCTTTCAGTATGTGTCTTTCTCTCCAGGCTCTTCATTCTTCTGTACCCCATCCTTCAGACAAGGACACAGATGTGAGAAACCAGGCAGGAAAACTCTTGCTGAGCTACTGTAGAGTCATCAGTGTTTTTAATGATTGCCATGAGCCAAGGAGAAAAGCATTGAGTGAGTTCTCTTTAACATACTAAAATATATGTGTATATTTACAGTGTTTATATGGATATATGTTGCGTATACTTACTTTTATATATGATTATATGAATATACTCAAGAGACTACAGTCACAAGAAACATGCCTAGGGAGATGGATTTGCTTGATTAAATGCTAGGCCAAAGTGGATACAATTTGGGGGTCTGAGTATACTTCATGTGTAGTGTAGGGTGAGGGAGTTAGAGAAGGCAAGGTTCGGAAAAAGAATGAGACCAGCACTACAGGGACAGATCACCTTTAATGAGGCGAGAAGGGGCAGCAGTCAGATTAGTGAGCTGCTGCACTAACCCAAGAAAAGAGTAAGTATATATAGGCACATATGTGGAAATCTACTGTCTTAAGGGGGCCTGTTCTTCTTCAAGGTTGTTTGGAGTAGTTATCTCCTAAACGGCTGGGGCAAGGGATTCTGGAGATGGGCCAGAGGCTGGACTGGCTGGGAACTGGGTGTAATCAATCTAAATGTCCATTTTTTTTCTTTGGGTGAGAGAGTTCTTTGTTTTGCATACAGTGGTGGGGAGGATCTGGAGGGGAGTTTTAACTCCAAGCTATTTTGACCCATGTAACTTTCCTTCATGTAGGATGAATATGAAATATTTGGGGACTATGTTAGCCAGCCTCTAAGTTGGTCTCCCCAAGTCCTCACCATCTGGTAGTACTCTCCAGCACTGAATTAGACCTGACTCATGTGACACACACAAAAAAGTGAAAGTAACAGACATTTCCATCTTTATCTTCTGCCTACTCAGCCTGGGACAATCCTAGTACAACATCATAGGGACACTCAAGTTGTGCTGAAACGAGTTTCATGTAGAGAAACCTGAGGCCTCATGCCATCAGCAATTATCAGTGAACCTTGACTGTGTATCTTCCAGCCTCAGTCAAGCCATCAGATGATTGCAGCCCCAGCTGATACCTGATTGCAACATCATTAAAGCAAGAACCATCCACCTAAGCCAATCCCCAGTTCCTTATACACACAAACTGTGAAAAAAGTATTTTTTTTTCAAAGTCACTAAGTTTCAGGTAATTTATTGCATAGTAAAATAAAACTAATACAGATGGTATATATGTATGTGTGATGTGTGTATGTGTATGTGTGTGCAAATGTATCTAATTAGTAGTTAGGCTGTATATAATCTATGAATTTAATAATTAGCCCATCTTTAAGACAAAGTTCTTTGTTAGTAAAGATGGTAATATAGCAGATTATGCATTGCCTAAAAACACGACTGAGAGTGACTGAACTGAACTGAACTGAAGGGCAGTATAAATCACACAACCATTTGGAAAACATTTTTTCAATATATAACAAGACCCTTTAAATATTTTCTATCTGAATGCCTACTTCAGTCAAAAATAATTATTTGAAATATATCAACCACTTAAATATAAGGAATAAAACTATAAAACTCTCAGAAGAAATCCTAAGGTTAAAATTTCATGACCTTGAATTTGGCAATGTATTCTTAGATATAGTAACAAAAAGCATGTGTAATAAGAGAAAAATAGATAAATCATACTTCATCATAATTTTTTAAATGTATGCACCAAAGCACATTATCAAAAAAGTGAAAAGACAATATACTGAGTAGAAGAAAATATTTGCAAGCCCTATGTCAGCTATCTAGAATGTCTGAATAGCTCTCAAACTCAACTACAATAAGAAAAAAAAAGATAACAGACATGAATAGGCATTTCTCCAAAGAAGAAACCACAAAAGGCACACAAGCATATTAAAATACACTTAACATCATTAGTCTAATTATGGAGATTTACACCTAAACTGCAATGAGATACCAATTAGGATAGCTATAATCAGAAGAATGGAAAATTACAACTGGTGAGGATTCAGACAAACTGGTACATTTTACACATTGCCAGTATGAATGTAAAATGGTGCAGCAATTTTAGAAAGTTGTTTAGTGGTTTCTCAAAAAGATAGAATTATCATATTACCCAATGATTCTACACCTCAATATATTTACCTCCAAAGACAAAAATATGTAATCAAAAAACTTCTTGTGTACAAATGTTCACAGCAGCACTATTTATAATGGTCAAAAAGTGGGGGGAAAAGCCAAATAACCTTCCATGGATGAATGGATAAAGAAACATGGCACATACATATAATGAAATAGTATTCAACCATAAAAAAGAATGAAGTATTAATATATATTGTAATTCAGATAAACCGAAAAAAAATAGGCAGAGGAAACAAGATGAAAGGTCATATACTCCATGATTCTATTCGTGTAAAATATCCCAAATAAGTGAAGTCATAGGTAAAAATTAGATTTATGATTATGAGAGTGTAGGGTAGGGAAGAATGAGGAATTACTGATTAATGGGAATAGGCTTTTTTTCTGGGATGATTAAAATGTTTTGGAACAAAATAGAGTGTTTGAACAGTGTTGTGAATGTATTAAATACCACTGAATTGTACATTTTAATATAATTAATTGTATAATTAATTATACAATTAATTATATTAATTATATTAATAAAATTAATATAATTGTACATTTTAATTTTGTTAACTATTGTGAATTTCAGTTCAGTTAAAATTTTGTTATATATTTTCATTAATAAACTCCTTTTATAAAAATGGATCCCATAAGATATTAATTCAAGAAAAGGGGGATACACTCAAAAACAGTTTCAAAACTGTCTAAAACAATGCTTGATATATGATAATTCCTGTTTCTCTACTTTTTTATATATAAGGAGATAAAAGGAATAAAACACACCAAAATAATTTGAGTGGATGTGTTTGGGTTGGTTGGAATTTATGTGAACTTTTTCCCTGTTTCTGTTAATGGGCATGATCTATGTGTACACACACACTGACAGACACACCGGGTAATCACAGCATTTAATTTCTTTAAAACCAATGATCCCAAATTGCCATCTCAGGGTACACCATCGTTTCTACTAAATTGTCTTTAATTTGGATTCAACAAAATTTATACATTTATTTTTTTTTCTCACTAAATTGTCAATCTCTGAGCTAGACTGAATTGACTGCTATACCTCAAAGACTTAATGTTGCTTCCAAGAAGCCTCATGTGGTCTGCCCACCTGGAATGTTTCTCTATTCATCCTTACCTATTTGACTCTCAGAGCCCAAGCCACGCTTCCCTCTCTATCATGATTATCTTGAAAGGAATTTTTTCTATTGTTTAATATCACCATGTCTATAATACATACTTCAAGGCTCTATGTGGATATAAGTGTTTGAGTGGTATCACCTCTAACTGACTGTATGTTTCTTAAAAGAGAAGCTTCAATCTTGTGTGTGTGCCTATAGGTGCACATACCACACCTTGCAGAATTATAGTCCAGGAGTTTGTACTTAATAGATGATGAAACTACTATTAGGAACTAGTAATTACTAAATAATAAAGCAACTGGGGTTTTTTCTGTATTGACTTGTGAACTGTTGCTTCTGCTTAGCTCTTTTTTAGAAACAGCCTGTAACTTTGGAGAGATGCCACAATTTATAAACAGCCACAAATTTCCATTGGTAACCAAAGAGACCTAAGTAGTTTTCCATTATTTTGAATTGAGCTTGAATAAAGATTGAAGAAGTAAACATGGAGCTTAGTATTCAGGGAACTTAATACTGGTTTTGATCTTCAGATTTCAGGTAACTATTCCTATTTTCAGAACTAACTATCTTTAGTATGGCTTCAGAAAAAGGAAAACATTTTGAGAGCTATATTGCTTATGCCATACTGAACAATACTGGGCACTGGGTATAATATTTTTAAGTTTAGCATCTCAAGAACAGAGAAGCATTTTGTAGAAAACATTATCCCAATATAATAAGATAAATGGAGTGATAGCCTATTTAATTTTTTCTTTTTTAAAGAATCAATAATAAATTTCCTAGACAGTTATTTCTTCTGGTGAGTTGTCTACCCATTTGTACAAATTAGCATTTTTAATATAGTAAATTGATCTCTTGATGCTAGTTTATCTAATAGGAAGCTGTTTCTACCTGGATTGAAATAACTTTGACTCAAATTTCCCAGTTAGAATAGATGTTTCTTCAGTATTGCCTTTATGTCAAAGTAGCATTTCCCTTTCCTACAGTTCTGCTGTTAACATAAAGATGGCATTTAAAATTAATTGCTTTAAAATAAGTTTTTAGCAGTTATCACAAAATTGAACAAGAAAATCTCTTACCATTATCTTCTAGTATCTTTTTTTCTCAAGTGATCTCAAGATTGTCTTGGTTCCAGTGAAGGTTAGCTACTAAAATAGCACCTCTCTCAGCAGTGATGAGGCTCAGGATAACATCAGTGTCAGGATAAATATCTCTTCTAAAGATGATATTTCCCTTTTACAAAAGTTGGACAGTCTCATACTACCTCATCTTTATTGTGGCGCTTTTGTAGATCACTGAGAAGCTTATCTTATTTACCAATATAACGCTTCCTAAACATCCATCTTTGGTGAAGAAAATTAACAGTATGGTTAGACTCTACCCATAATTATAGTTTTTATCAGAATTTGATATTGAGACTTTCTGTTTCTATGAAACAATATTGTTTTAAATATTTTTCTTTTAAAGATAACTTTTTATCAATACAGAAAAACCTAAGGAATGATTAGCTAATGAATATTCTGTTAAAGGTAATTTTATAAAGAAAAAGAAAATATGCTGTCTTTTATAATGGTAAAAATTAGTATTTATATGAAAATCAAGATCTAAGTAGCCTTTCATATATTCAAACTGGTTGCTTGTGATATATTTTCTCTGGCTTTCTTATTTTTTCAACTTCAAGGTATTGATAGCTGTTAACATTTTCAAAATACTGCCATTTATATAGCCTTGAAGTAGATGATCTAATAAATGAAAGCAGGAAAGAGACAAAAAAAAAAGAATATATGAATGCAGTATAGAAGATTATTAAATTTCATTTGATCATTTTTTACTTATTAATGTAAAGTGAGCTTCCTCTCACTTCCAAAGACTATGTCAATAAAACATCTTCATTCTTTCTGAAATTAAGCAAAAATAAAAAAGGGGGTTATTAAGATTGATCTATAGGTATATTTTTGGTGTTAAGTATATTTTCACATAATTTTGATATATTTTTCCCCGGTATCCAAAGTCAACCTAATTTTGCATATTACATTCCAGAGTAGCTACGTGTGACCCAGTTGATATACAGTTTAAGAAAATTTTCCTAGCTATAGATATGAAATATTTTCTGCTATAAGTTTTATAGATTACAGTATTACATTTAAATCCATAATACATTTTGAGATTTTACATAAGTCAGTATATTTATGGGGCTTTTGCTTGCTTGATTTGCCCATGGATATCCAATTGCTTCAGGACCACTTGTTGAAAGTACTATCTTTCTGCCATTGAATTGCTTTTGCACTTCTGTTAAAAGTCAGTTAGGCAGATTTGGATGTGTCTATTTTTGAGTTCTGTTTTCTGTTTCATTGATCTGTGTGTTTATCCTTCTGCTAGTCCTATATGTCTTAATTATGGTAGTTACTGAAAGCTATATAGCTGTCATTTTAATTAAGACTCTTTAGATAAATATTATTTCAAAAACTTGGGGACATTGTATAATTTTTGCTTCTGAAACAAGCATTTTTCTTACATGGTTTTCAAAATCTCAATGAATAGAAAGAACACAGAACAAAGGTGAAGGAAAAGGGTCAAATTTTATAACAGAAAAAAAATGTCTTTGCTTACAATCTCCTGGTCTTTTGTAGTATAAATTAATTATTTTAAATAAGAAACATAAACTTGTCTAAAAATATAGCACTTGTATATTTCAAAAGACTAAAACCATCAAGGAGAGGGTTCTTTGAACTGTAAAATGTCATGTGCTCAAAGGCTTTCAATGCATTATATGAAGCTTTCTGCTTTAAGTCTATAAATTTTTATTATCTGCTTTAAACCACACAAAACTTCCTTGAATAATTTCCAATCATTTATTTTCTAAAGAATCTAACCTGCTAAACTGCCTTCTCAACATTTACTTTGCTTTTTAACAGTGCAAATTATATCTAAGCACAAGATACTCCACAACCATGCATATTACTCTAATGGTGCTATAGAGCTGACATGGGATAATGAAATGCTAATTGCAATTAGAACATTTTATTTATTCAGAATTGATTCCTTGCCTTATCCCACTTTCAGAATTTTCTACAACTGTAGGGTTATGCTCAAACACCACCAAATAATCCATTGACCATAAACTGAATTAATGTTTTTACCAGTCCCCTCCAACAATACACATTGCAGCTCAGCAAACAGCTATTAGGAAATTCCTTAATCCACATATACATATGACAGTTAAGTAGATATTAAGCCTTATGTGGGAATATCAAAAGTCCCTATTTTTTTGGATTTGCTGAGTTCTGCCACACTCCCCACTAAAAGAGACGGCTTTGTATCTAGCCAGTACCTTGCAGATTGCTCCAGTAATTTACTAGCTAGGTATGAAAGAAAGGACAGTATCACCAAAATTCTCTTGTGCCATCTTAGTTATCAATAATCACCAGTAGCTATTGGACATGCCAGATTTTCTCTAGAGTAGATGACATGAAAAACTATGAACTGTTACATGAGTGCACTACAAACAAAACATTTTTGCGAAGAAGTTCATTCCTTTACCTGTTTGACATCATATGCCAGAAGAACATATTTTAAATCTGGTGAAACTGAATGTCTTGATGCTTTGAAGGTTACCTGAAAGTAAAAAGAAACAATTATTTCAAAATGTTTAATAACAGAAAGATTAATAACCATTTAGATATGAAAATATTAAAAATATCTCCATTATCCTAATAATACTGTAAAGCATTCTCATTCACACTTTAAGTCTAAACAGTCATAAACACAGTTGGACATAAAAACTTGGAAGAACCTATATTAGACATGTCATTAAGAAAAATATTTGCCCCATATGTCCTCTACATTTTAACACTATAGACTAAGTTAATATTTTCATTATAGAAACAAAAACAAAACATCACTGAATTTCTTCAAAGTAATCAAAATGATTTTATATTTGCATGCTGGATTAATCAAAAGGAAAAGAAATAGTGGCATTCTGTGGTGTCATGATATTCTGTCTTTGCATTTTAGTTTTACCACTGGTTATACATTTATATTTTTTAAAAGACATATATTAAAGACAAAAATCTCCTTAAAGAAAACTCCGAGTACATGTTTTAATTATCTTAATTACCATATATATATATATATATATATATATACCATATATATACCATATATATATAAGCTGTATATGGCATATACAGCTTCCCTGGTGGCTTAGATGGTAAATAATCCTCCTAGATGTGGGAGACCTGGGTTCAATCCCTGGATTGGGAAGATCCCTTGGAGAAGGGAATGGCTACCCACTCCAGTATTCTTACCTGGAGAATTCCATGGACAGAGGAGCCAGGTGGGCTACAGTCCATGGAGTCACAGAGTCGGACACGACTGAGTGACTTTCACTCTCAAGTTCATACAAACTTGAAATGTGTTTATATGGTATATAAACAACTATGCTACAGATGTTCTATTTTGAGCCCTTCATTTTACCATTGAATAGATTTGATGTTGAAAAGAATTGAAAATATGGTGAAGGATAAATACATAGAAAGTGGGGAAATTGTTTTATTTGAAGTAGAGTTTATATGTAACTTCAAATCTAGAGAAGGCAAGGAAATTGAGTTGATGCATCAAAAGACTACAAAATACAAACAAAAAAATGAACTCTATATGGATTTTAAGCAAACTAATTTTTAATGATTTTTGCAGAGAAATATATGTATAAATAATTGTATACAGGGCAGTTTCCACAACACTTCAAGAAAAAACAAAAAAGGATGAAGTCAAGGTTTTAGTACTTAGAAATTTTCAAACATATTGGAAAGGATAGGAAACTCAGAGTAACCAATATTTAGCAAATTCTCTGTGGTATAATAGAAATGTATATTTGAGCTTTTTCCCTGGCTCTTGACACAGAGCTTCTAAATTGCTTGAGGAAACTTCCCTGGTGGTCCAATAGTTGATACTCCAGGTTTACTCTGCAGTGGGCATGGGTTTGATCTGTTTGGAAAACTAAGAACCCATATACCCTGCAGCACCACCAGATAAATAAATAATTGAAATCTCTTAAAAATGATTTAAACAATAAAATCCTTGGAATTTCTTGATTGATAGAAAGGTCTTTTGTTATTGATAACTAGCCCACTTTGACCATATGTGATAAAAGTTATTGAAATGACTCCAGAAGTAGGGGTGAGGGGAGAGTGACTAGATAGCTTCTGGATGGGGGCTGGTTACCAGAAGAACCAACCACCTGATTAAAGGGGTAGAACTTTGAACCCTACTTGGAGGTCAGGGAGGGTGGTGGCACTGGAGATGAAGTTTAATCACGTTGCCAGCAATTTAACCAACCAGTCCTAGCTAACAAAATCTCAGTGAAAGCCTCTGAGTGATGAGATTTGTAGAAGCTTCCTTGATGATAAACATATCGGTGTAGCAGGAGAGGACGTGTATAAACTCTGAGAGGGACTGTGCTTAGGACCCTTCTTCATTTACCCTATTTATCTCTTCATCTGGCTTTTCATTTGTATTCTTTATAATAAACCAGTGATCATAACTATAGCTCTTTCTGAATCATTCTATCAAATTATCAAATTGGGGGCAGTCACTATGTCTTTAATCTGTGGGTTTTTCACTAACTCTGGGGAATTAGTATCAGAAAGAATTGAATTGTAAGTCTGTGCTGTAGTTAGTCACTCAGTGGTGTCTGACCCTGCAACACTTTGGACTGTAGCCTGCCAGGCTCCTCTGCCCATGGGATTCTCCAGGCAAGAATACTAGAGTGGGTTGCCATTTCCTCCTCCAGGGTATCTTCCTGACCCAGGGATCCAGCCCATATTTTCTTGGTCTCCTGAACTGCAGGCTGATTCTTTAGCTGCTGAGCCATGGAAAAGCACCCCCTTACTTTACACACACACCCAGAGAACTGTTGAAATAACAGTTTTTTGTTTTTTTTTTTTTTTTTTTTCTCAGCTAGATATGCAAGAGAACGGAGTGCTCTAGAAGAAAATACTTTTACATAGTAATGTTAATTTAGAAAAGGCATTGTTTATATTCATCCATCTTATACCGTCCACTTTGCAAGAACAGAATAATTGTTGGTAATAACTCATCTGAAGAAATTTGCTTTTCATTTTTTCAAAAAGCCATTTCAATAATAATGAAAATAACAACAAACTACAATCACAACAGCAGAGCTACCATCACAATTAGTAGAGTTATCATGTATCATATAATAAGCTCTGAAATTGTTTTGAATTCTATAGTTCTTAACACTCTCATGACAAAGCTGTAAGGTTCAGTTCAGTTCAGTTGCTCAGTCGTGTCCGACTCTTTGCTACCCCATGACTTGCAGCACTCCAGGCCTCCCTGTCCATCACCAACTCCCAGAGTTCACCCAAACTCACATCCATCGAGTTGGTGATGCCATCCAGCCATCTCATCCTCAGTCGTCCCCTGTTCTTCCAGACCCCAATCCCTCCCAGCATTAGAGTCTCTTCCAATGAGTCAACTCTTTGCATGAGGTGGCCAAAGTACTGGAATTTCAGCTTTAGCATCATTCCTTCCAAAGAACACCCAGGACTGATCTCCTTCAGAATGGACTGGTTGGATCTCCTTGCAGTCCAAGGGACTCTCAAGAGTCTTCTCCAATACCACAGTTCAAAAGCATCAGTTCCTCAGCGCTCAGCTAATTGCACTCATCTCACACGCTAGTAAAGTAATGCTCAAAATTCTCCAAGCCAGGCTTCAGCAATACGTGAACCGTGAACTCCCTGATGTTCAAGCTGGTTTTAGAAAAGGCAGAGGAACCAGAGATCAAATTGCCAACATCTGCTGGATCATGGAAGAAGCAAGAGAGTTCCAGAAAAACATCTATTTCTGCTTTATTGACTATGCCAAAGCCTTTGACTATGTGGATCACAATAAACTGTGGAAAATTCTGAAATTTGGACTGCAAGGAGATCCAACCAGTCCATTCTGAAGGAGATCAGCCCTGGGATTTCTTTGGAAGGAATGATGCTAAAGCTGAAACTCCAGTACTTTGGCCACCTCATGTGAAGAGGTGACTCATTGGAAAAGACTCTGATGCTGGGAGGGATTGGGGGCAGGAGAAGAAGGGGACGACCGAGGATGAGATGGCTGGATGGCATCACGGACTTGATGGATGTGAGTCTGAGTGAACTCTGAGAGATGGTAATGAACAGGGAGGCCTGGCGTGCTGCGATTCATGGGGTCGCAAAGAGTCGGACACAACTGAGCGACTGAACTGAACTGAACAACTTTCTTCACAGTTCAACTCTCATATCCATGCATGACTACTGGAAAAACCATAGCCTTGACTAGATGGACCCTTGTTGGCAAAGTAATGTCTCTGCTTTTGAATATGCTGTCTAGGTTGGTCATAACTTTCCTTCCAAGGAGTAAGCTGTAAGGTAGGTAGCCTCATTCTAATTTATTCACTAACTTAATGTATATAGAAATAATGGATATTAGCCTTTATGGAATTCAGAATCACATAGAGAACACAAGGTCCTCTCTCTCACATGAATGCAGTATTAGGAGGTGCATTGTTACACAAATGAGGAGGTTCGGTGTTATTTAAAAATTGGTTAAAAGGGCAATACCCATCATTCCAGTCCAATGGGAATAAGAAAACTCTAATAATAACAGTTCTTAAACTTTTGTCAAGGTCACAGAGAAGTATACATCATGAAAGAATGAAGGAGGAACTCCTTTGACAAGTCCTGCACCAACAGGAGGTTCTTTTTTGTTTTCATTCCTTCCTTCTTTCCTTCCTCTCACCCTTCTTCCTCCCTTCCTTTCTTCCTCTGTCCCTCCCTGTCTCCCTTTTTCCCCTTCTTTCCTTCCTTCCTCCTTCTTTCCCTCGTTCCTCCTTTCTCTCTCTTTTTTTAGAGAGCTACACTGTCTGAAGTTTGAATTAAAGAAAATCTCATCTCCCTTGTCCCCATCCACTCTCATATGATGTTGCTCACACAAATTAACTTCACACGTTCACAGGTGCATCTGAGCCTCTGGTAACAACATTTTAGTATCTTTTACAGTTCCTACAATTATCTAGTCTGGCACTTTATTAATTATCACTATACTGCCTCCAAGTTTATGCAGCATACAACCTGGGAAACATTCCAAATACCTTTTCAGAGGCCCAAGCTGTAGAAACTTCTCTAAATTTAGAGAGCTGTGTACAGGTGGTGCTGCAAAGAGACTTGCTGATGATACACATATAAGACAGACATTCTTGCTGCTTAGCTAAGGGACACAGAAATCTCAGGAAAAATCCCTCTTTGTATAAGCCATTTACATTATCATCTGTTGCATCTGGGAGATTAATCCTTCCTAGCAGACCCCAGAGACCCCTTGGTGTACACTGACCCTAATTACAGACATTAATATAGTTCTAGTTGACTCTCAACTTGATAAGCCCTCAAATTAGCATTTTGGGAAGTTTTTTACTGCCAATAATGCTATTTTGTTACCTATATATTTAATCACTTCATTACTATTGCAATAAAAGGATGCAGAGATATTTTCTACATGTGCTTACTGGTATTATTCAGCTGCGATGCTTACTAATGCATTTTTGGACAAAGAGCATTAAAATGCATGAACTCTGCCATCTAGGAACATTCAATTAAAACCATGTCAGGTGAGAGAAACAGAAAAACAGATATGCCAGTTGTTAATTTAACAACAATGAAAACAAGACATCTGATCAAGTTGAGAAACAAATGCATGCTTTCAGGCAGCTTGGGAAGATTCTGTAGTACCTCATTCTGTATATCACTCAACTGTACCAAAACTAACTTACTGAATGTTCAAAATAAGATGAGCATCATGGTAAACACTGAAGGTGCTACAAAGTTGAAAAACAAAGTCATTAGAAATTTTCCCATCTCAAACTGGGCAGGATAAGACAAGAACTGTGTTTTTCCATGATAGAGCAGGAGTCCAAAATCCAAATGACTTAAAAGACTGGGTTTGTAGTGATAGAAAAGGGATGTCTGAGTACACCGAGGCCAAATGGGCTAGTGGGCAAGTATCCCCTAGACTAGGTTATCTAAAGGAGCAGTAGCCCCTTGGTTTCAAATAACCATTATCATTTAAGAAATTATATACAGTAGTTCTAATATAATTTACAGTCATGGTTTTAAAATTATAGCCCAGCATTTTGAAATATGTATGGCTACCAGATTCTGCCTAGGGACTACTAGTTTGCTAACTTTTGGTAAAGCAATAACTGCCATAAGGATAAAGGTGAGGCAGGGGTCAGAGTCGGGGGGGCAATCCTGGGAGAGTTACAGAAAAGAATGGTATATACTTCATATACTTGGCAGTAAAGTCAGTGAAAACTTCATAATCCAGTGTTTTCCAGTTATATGAAATTGCAGACTATATTATGAGAGCAACCTTCAAAAATATACACAAAGCTTTAAAAGAAGTGTGGCCAGCCCCATGGATTAGTGCTAATCCATGAATGGTGAAATTTAAAGCCAAGGAAGCAATCAAGTCAGATTTGAATTTAGAATAATTCCTCTGACAATTGGGTGGAAAAGAAAATGAGTTGGTTCTAATGATATCTTGAGGTCAATTAGATCTGGTAAGAGGTTCTCATTGTCATCCAGATGACCAATGTCAAGAAGTTTAGAAAGAGCCAAGGGCATAGAAAGGAGGGGACATACGCAAGGGAGGCGGTTGATAAAAACAAAATAATTTAATGACTATATTTGAAAACCAAGAAGAGAAACTGTACAAAACAAATATGGGTTTTCACATTTTTAATCCATATGTTAATGTTACTGCAACCTCAGTTGGGGAAGAGCAAAAAAAAAAAAAGGCATATTTTGAGGAAAATTTTAGACATATCAATTTTAGATAATGCTATGGTTATAATCCCTATGGAAACCTAATAGGGGATGTTTAAAATTTTTGTGCAAAAGCCTGAAATTTAAATGAAATATTTGGGACTTTATGGAGTATTACATAAAAGGTTACATCCAATGCAAATTAATTCCCAAATAAAAGGAAAAAATTCTCAAACACCATGTTCTACCATGGGTGGATCAGAAACAATACAGTTATTTTGAGTAATGTTTACTATTACTTTTATTCTTTGAATGTGTTTTCTTTATCATTGTATTATTATTCAATCTGTCCCACCTGCTATAACAGCATCACCTCTACCTACTCCTTATTTGAGTTCTATTTATCTCAAAGATCATTCTAATTCTCCCCCTTTAAGCCTTTTCTATCCTTTTCAGCACAAGAGATTCATCTGAGTCACATGTATATAACTATATGTACACTCCATCTCATCATTGATCACTGTTTCTGATTGCTCTTCTGGGTTGTTTGGAATCTCAATTTACATCTATTGCCACAGTAATGCCCCTATTAAGAGGCTCCATTGCAATGATTCATTCTTGTCAGAAACATTATAACTGGAGGTAGAAATAGATAATGATGGTATTCCAAGTTGTCAGATATTGAATATCACGGCAAGAAATCATTAAATACAAACTTAAATGTCAGAAGTGCCAGAAAATATAAAATATGCATTTATATGACTTAAGGATGAGAAAAGACTGAGCAAGAGGAGAAGAATCAGAGATTGAATCAAAAATAAAACAAAAGTTGGTAAGAAAATGGGTACTTTAAAATTGAGAAATGTCAGATGCATAAGAACTGTACAGTTTAGGTGAATATTATTCTAGATCTTGTAACATGCTGGTGATAAATAAATAAATATATATATATATGCTGAGTGTTAAGTTTGCTTCAGTAGTATCTGACTTTTTGTGACCCTTTTTGTGACCCTGGCCCTGCCAGGCTCCTCTGTCCATGGGATTCTCCAGGCAAGAACACTGGAGTGGGTTGCCAGGCCCTCCTCCAGGGGATCTTTCCGACCCAGGGATCAAACCTGTTTCTCTTACGTCTCTCCTGCATTGACAAGTGGGTTCTTAAACCAATACCTGGGAAGTCCAAATATATGCATAGGCATCTCTATTTAACAACAACAAAAATACTAATCTAAAAACTTTAGCTGGAGAATCCACTAAGTCTTAGTGTGTAAAAGAGTACATTTTCAACAAATATAAAATGATGAAAACAAGAAAACAAAACAGGTCTTTGAGAACTGTATGGTCTTTTTTTATTTTCTGCTCTCTTCACCTCATCCAACCAAAATGACTACACACACATAAACACAAATACCCCTTATGTTAAATTATTTGGCTATAATGTCCCTAATTATCTAATTTAATTTTAAACTGATAATTTTAATAACTGACAAAAATGCTTTGAAAAGCCATCTCTTATTCTAGAAAAAATAAAATATTACATTTTCAAATGTTTTGAAAAAGTTTATTTTGCAACACAGTCTATAAGTGATTGCAAAATGAGCATAAGGAAAGATTTCAAAAAGGCAGTTGAACTTAAGTGAATGGCAAGAGAGAAATGGTTACTATATCATTGATAAAAAGGGAAAGAGAATTGAGAGAAGGCAGAAAAGAACACAAACCAAATTGCAGTTTATTATGTGATACCAAAGATGGGCTCTCTTTCTCTGCCTAACTTCAAATAAAAGGAACAAGGAAGAGGCAAAGAGAGTACCTTCTATCTTGCAGATCTAAATAAAAACATGATGGTTTGTTACCACCATAACTGTGTTTATATGCAAAGATTTAAAAAATCAGACCATTATTGTATTTTTTAATGTTGTCTTTTCTTAGCTACCCAATTACTTAGAAGAGTGTTTGAATTATATTTCTTTGTGATACCTAGGACATTCATCTTGTATAAACATTAAATATGGTCACTCTTTTTTTCTTGGAAACTTGCATTTTATAGATACTGGAATAGTTTATTAAAATACTCAATGAAGAAAATGCCATGGCCCCAGTAGGTAGCTCTTAAGACTATTAAATCAGTACTTACTAACTCATGTAAAATGCCTCACATATATCTTTATTGCTCAATAAACATGAACAGCCAGTTAATACTCTATTGATTTGGATCATATTCTATACACTAAAATATTTAAAAAACAATATTTTATCTTTAATAGAAGGTGACAACTAATGGTCTCTGAGTTCTATTAGTAACTTAAAACAGGGACAATTAGGTGACTTTGAAAAGAATGTCAGTATTCCTCCACTCAAGAATACAATAAATTAGAAAAGCTTAAGCTGGAGAAAGTATAGAGATACTATGAATTACAAAATTATGCAAATTATTTCTCTGAAGTCAGCTGTGCTACTCTGATTCTTCTTGTCTTAATGTTTCCTAATCGCAATATTTCAAACATTTTTTAAATGGATGGTATTACATTTAGGCAAAGAATATAACATATTAATTGTAATGTATTAAAGAATACAGTCTGGACCTAACAGAAGCAGAAGATATTAAGAAGAGGTGGCAAGAATACACGGAAGAACTGTACAAAAAAGATCTTCACGACCCAGATAATCATGATGATGTGATCATTAATCTAGAGCCAGACATCATGGAATGTGAAGTCAAGTTGGCCTCAGAAAGCATCACTACGAACAAAGCTAGTGGAGGTGATGGAATTCCAGTTGAACTGTTTCAAATCCTGAAAGATGACGCTGTGAAAGTGCTGCACTCAATCTGCCAGCAAATTTGGAAAACTCAGCAGTGGCCACAGGACTGGAAAAGGTCAGTTTTCATTCCAATTCCAAAGAAAGGCAATGCCAAAGAATGCTCCAATTACCGCACAATTGCACTCATCTCACATGCTAGTAAAGTAATGCTCAAAATCCTCCAAGCCAGGCTTCAGCAATACGTGAACCGTGAACTCCCTGATGTTCAAGCTGGCTTTAGAAAAGGCAGAGGAACCAGAGATCAAATTGCCAACATCCGCTGGATCATGGAAAAAGCAAGAGAGTTCCAGAAAAACATCTACTTCTGCTTTATCGACTATGCCAAAGATCATGCGAAGAGTTGACTCATTGGAAAAGACTCTGATGCTGGGAGGGATTGGGGGCAGGAGGAGAAGGGGACGACCGAGGATGAGATGGCTGGATGGCATCACTGACTCGATGGATGTGAGTCTGAGTGAACTCCGAGAGATGGTGATGAACATGGAGGCCTGGCGTGCTGCAATTCATGGGGTCGCGAAGAGTCGGACACGACTGAGCGACTGAACTGAACTGAACTGAACTGAAAGAATACAGTAGGTAGAAATGTTATGGAATCCCAATAATATATCACATTAGGATTTCTGGATAAGTTTTCCTAATCATGGTCTAATATGATTTACTCAATATAATATTTATAAGGTAGGTTGATTAGACTCCTCCAGTAGAAAGTTACTTAAGTACAATTTTTGCTAATATTCCATTAGGTAAATATTAGAGAGAAAACTAGTTAATAGAGTTAGTATTTTAAAATATGATACAGACATTTCAAGTATTTTTGTCAGTGATATGATTTCATATCTGGCATAGGCCAGGCTATGGTTACCAAGAACTTTGCAATTTTTACATTTTAAAAAGAAAATATAAAGACCAATATTGCTTCATAAAAAAACTAACCTGGCTAAATCTTTAAACATGAGGAAAACATAGGACAATACTAATGCTGTAAAGATTAAATTTCTTGAGACATGATCATTAGTTTAGCATTGCCATAAGTAATTTCAAAGAAACTAAGAGAACATAGGTTAGTAATGAAAAAGAAAATTATTTGTTGAGATTTAATGTATTCTGGTATATTTTTCAATAATATCAAGTTTGATATCTACTTTCTCTTATTTTCTATCTTTTATAAAATCATAATATATAAATAGTGTAACATTTATTTGCTGTTTTCATCTTAATAGACTTTCAATGCATGGAATTAGACTAACTTTTCTGTCAGACCTGAGTTTGATCCCTGGGTTAGGAAGATCCCTTGGAGAAGGGAAAGGCTACCCACCCCAGTATTCTGGCCTGGAGATTTTCATGGACTATATAGTCCAGAGGGTCACAAAGAGTCAGACACATTGAGCGACTTTCATTTTCACTTAACTAAGTGTTGTTCAGACACTACTGAGCGACTGAACTGAACTGAACTGTTGTTCATATGAGATTTAACCTGTAAAAACACAGGATGCCCAGTTAAACTTAAATATCAGATACACAACAAATATAATCTACAGAAATAATGACAAACCAGATAACAATATGAAAATAACAAAATAATATAATAGCCTATAAAAGTCAGTGAACTACAACTAAATGTAAACACGCATGAATCTGTAACAGAATGCTGAGGACATTTAAGTAGGACACATAATATCATGGACCACCTGATGCCTCTATTAAAAGTTCAAAACCAAGTAAGACTAAAAACATGTGTCATTTAGGCAAAAAAATATATATAACCAAACTGAGTTAGACATTCAACAAAAACCCAAGAATATAAAAATATTTTCCAGAGGGAATTAGTTGAAAAGTTGAGCTGTCATTTGTTCATTAACTTTCATTTCAATGGTCCAAAACTGAAAGTCATTCTTTATTTTTCATTTTATTAGAAATACCTATTAATAGAAAGTGAGAAATTTGTGGGTTGTAGGGTGTGTGAAAGTTTTACTTCACACAAAATAACAAACTGTTACCCAAAGTAAAAACACAAAATACCCTCCTGTCAGCAATGTTTAAGAGGCCCTGTTCTCCACATTCTTTTCAATTCTTGGTGATGTCAGAGTTAAACTTTGCCAGTGGGATAGGTACAGAATACTATCTCTTTGTTGACCATCCTTTTTCTGTTTGTAAATTATGTTAAGCATTTATTTATTTATCAGTGATATGTGTTTCTGTTTTTATTTTGTGAACTATGTTTTTATATCTTTAGCTTATTTTTTCAATTAAATAGGAAGAGTTGTTATATTAATTACACACTAACATTTTTCAAATAATGATCTTCACAGATTATAATAGATACAGGATACAAACAACAAAAACCATAGAATATGACAATTTGGAGCAAGAATCTGAATATGAAACTCATTTGAAAAACCAAAGAGTAACAAGATTCAGGTTTTCAGTTTTGAACAAAGTGATTCTTGAGTACATGACTGACAGCATGAACTGAACTGAACAAATACGTATATTGCTACACTCAAAATGTAATATTGAGAGAAAATTTTATCTTTATTAAGTATGGGAATATCAGACCGCCTTACCTTCCTCCTGCAAAACCTGTATGCAGATCAAGAAGCAACAGTTAGAACCAGACATAAAACAAAAGACTGGTTCCAAATTGGGAAAGGAGTACATCAAGTACATCAAGTACATCAAGTACATTGTCACCCTGCTTTTTTAACTTATATGCAGAGTACATCATGTGAAATGCCAGGCTGGATGAAGCACAAGCTGGAATCAAGATTGCAGGAAGAAATATTAATAACCTCAGATATGCAGATGAAACCACCCCTTATGGCAGAAAGCGAAGAGGAACTAAAGATCACCTTGATGAAAGTAAAAGAGGAGAGTGAAAAAGCTGGCTTAAAACTCAACATTCAGAAAACCAAGATTACGGTGTTCAGTTCCATCACTTTATTGCAAATAGATGGGGAAACAATGCAAACAGTGAGACTTATTTTCTTGGGCTCCAGAATCACTGCAGATGATTACTGCAGTCATGAAATTAAAAGAGGCTTGCTCTTCAGAAGAAAAGCTATGACAAACCTAGACAGCATATTAAAAAGCAGAGACATTACTTTGCCAACAAAGGTCCATCTAGTCAATGCTGTGGTTTTCACAGTAGTCATGTATGGATGTGAGAGTTGAACTACAAAGAAGGCTGAATGTTGAAGAATTGATGTTTTTGAACTGTGGTGTTGGAGAAGACTCTTGAGAGTCCCTTGGACTGCAAGGAGATCCAACCAGTCTATCCTAAATGAAATCAATCCTGAATATTCATTGGAAGGACTGATGCTGAAGTTGAAGCCAATACTTTGGCCACCTGATATGAAGAGTTGATTCATTAGAAAAGACCTAGATGCTGGGAAAGATTGAAAGCAGGTGAAGAAGGGGATGACAGAGGGCAAGATGGTTCAGTGGTATCACTGACTCAATGGACATGAATTTCACCAAACTCCAGGAGATGGTGAAGGACAAGGGAAGCCTGGCATGCTGTAGTCCACACGAGTGAGCAACTGAACAACAATAATATCAGAAATTTCCATGATAATGGAAAGACTCAGTATAAGCATTATCCAAATTGGTAGCCACTGGTTACACTTGGATATTGAATGTTTGAAATGTGACTGTTGTAACTAAAAGATAGAGTTTTTAACTTTATTAGATTTTAAATAGTCAGATGTGGCTAGTGACTGTCTTATTAGATAAGCCAATATACTGTATATATTTTCCAACCATGTTTTCACTATGTCATCTTAAAAATGTCAATAAGGAAGACTGTAAGTAACATATTCTTAATTATACTAATATTATAAAATATCAATTGTTAATATTTAATGAACACATATAAATTATGAGACAAAGAATAAGAAGAAAGCCATATAACTGTAAAAACAATATTACACTAAATGAGAGATTGTAAAAAGAAATGCTTTGTTCCCCAAAAATAGAACTTACAATGTGAATTTGTCTTTTTTTTTTTTTACTAAATATATGTGTATATATAAAGATGTAAGATTTTCTATATACACTGGACTTGAATTTACTATTACTTTTGTTAAGAATAGAATATGTAGATGGAACATGCATGCTTGCGTGCTCAGTTGCTTCAGTCATGCCTGTTGCTTCAGACTCTTTGTGAACCCTATGAACTGTAGCCCGCCAGGCTCCTCCATCCATGGGATTCTCCAGGTAAGAACACTGGAGGGGGTTGCCATGGCCTTCTCCAGGGGATATTCCCAACCAAGGGGTTGAACTGACATCTTTTAGTCTCCTACGCTGGCAGGCAGATTCTTTACCATTGGCTCCACCTGAGAAGTCCAAATGGAACATATCTCAACATAAAAAAGGACATTTATGACAAACCCACATCATACTTAACAGTGAAAATTTGAAAGCTTTTCCTCTAAAATCAGGAATAAAATAAGGATGCCAACACTCACCACTTCTAATCAACATAGTATTGGAAGTCCTAGCCACAGCAATCAGGCAAGAA
The DNA here is from genome assembly GCA_006410635.1 of Cephalophus harveyi. Lineage (NCBI taxonomy): Eukaryota > Metazoa > Chordata > Mammalia > Artiodactyla > Bovidae > Cephalophus > Cephalophus harveyi. The sequence continues at coordinate 266,489 of SJYT01001140.1, read as the reverse complement.
AAAATACCCAAACTGGAATAGAAGGAATAAAACTGTCACTATTTGCAGATGGCATGAGCCTGTATATAGAAAACCCTGAAATATTCACCAAAAAAATTTACAGCTAGTAAATAAATTCAGTAAGGTGGCAGGACATAAGAATAATATACAGAAATCTGTTGCTTTTCTATAAACAAATATGAACTATAAGAAACAGAAAGCAAGAAAGCAATCCATTTAAAATCACATCAAAGAGAATACAATACTGAGGAAAAAACTTAACCAAGAAGCTGAAAGACCTATACTGTGAAAAGTATAAAACACTGATGAAGAAAACTGAAAATGATACAAAGAAATGGAAAAATAGCCAATGTTCAAGGATCAGAAGAATTAATATTGTTAAAATTCCCATACTACCCAAAGCAGTTTACAGATTTAATGGAATCCCTATCAGAATATCCATGACATTTCTCACAGAACTAAAATATATAATCCTATAATGTATATGTAACTACAAAAGACCTCAAATTGCCAAAGCAATCTTGAGAAAAAAATACAAAGCTGCAATAACGAGGTTCCCTGATTTCAGACTATACTACAAAGCTATAGTAATGAAAATAACATATGCTGGCACAAAAGTAGACACACACATCCATGGGATGGAATACACACCCCAGAAAGAAACCCACAAACTTATGGTCAATTAATCAACAGCAAAGGAGGCAAGAATATGCAATGGAGAATAGACAGCTTCTTCAATAAGTGGTGCTGGGAAAACTGAACAGTTACATATGAAAGAATGAAAGTAGAATATTTCCTCAGACCATATACAAAAATAAACTCAAGATGGATTAAAGACCTCAATGCAAGACCCATAACCACCTGGAAGAAAATATAGGCAGATATATAATTTATTTGATGGAAATTATAGCAATATTTTTTAGGGAATCTGTCTCCTTAGGCAAAGGAAACAAAAGCAAAAATAAGCAAATGGGACCTCATTAAACTTAAAAGCTTTCAGACAGTAAATAAAAGCACTAACAAAATGAAAGGCAATCTACTGAATGGGTGAAAATATTTGCAAATGACATGACTGATAGGACTTAATATCCAAAATATATTTACTGTATATTTGTCTTTACCAAGGAAGTTTTTCCTTTCATAATGTTCACGCTTCTCGTTGGGACCTTTTCTTTTTCACTTAGATTAGTCTCATTAACGCTTTTTGTAAAGCTGGCTTGGTGATGCTATAGTTCTAACTTCTGCTGTCTAAAATTTTTGATCTCTCCTTCAAGTTTGAATGAAACTGTTGCTGGGTAGTTTCCTTGGTTGTAGATTTTCACTTCTATTACTTTAAATATATTCTGCCACCCTTCCTAACTGCAGAGTTTCTGCTGAAATAACTAATAGCCTAATAAGAGCTGCCATGCACGTAACTTGTTCTTTGCCTCTGCTGTTTTTAATATTCCTCTCCTTAACTTCGCCATTTTAATTTCAGCATGTCTTAATGTGGTTCTCTTTGGGTTGATCCTGTTTGAGACTGTGTTTCCTGGATGTGGGTGTCTGATTTCTTTCTTAGGTTAGGGGAGTTTTAAGCTATCATGTCTTCAGACATGTTCTTTGACCGTTTCTCTAATTCTTCTTCTTTAGGACCCCTATAACATCAATGGTACTATGCTTAACATTGTACCAGAGGCCTCTTAAGCTGTCCTTATTTCTTTTTTATCTCTTTTTTTTTCTTTTTTCTTTTCATCCTTAGTGGTTTACACTACTCAGTCTTCCTGCTTGTTGATCTGTTCCTCTGCATCACTTAACCTATGGTTTCTTTCTTTTAGTGTATTTTTTTCAGTACTGTATTCTTCATCTCTATTTGGTTCTTCTTTATATTGGATTACCCAGAAAGTTTGTTAGGGTTTTCCCATAACATTTTTCTAAAAAACCCAAACTTTCTGGCCAATCAAGTATTTTCTTACACTGTTAAAATGTCTAACTTTTCATTCTTCATCAATTCTTCTCTCAAGTTTGTTGATTATCTTTATTGTAATTATCTTGAACTTTTTATCTGTTAGATCATATATCTCTATCCACTTCACTCATTTCTTCTGGGGTTCTATTGTTCTTTCGTTCAGAATATGTTCCTCTGTTACTTTGTCCAATTTGCCTAATTTGCTGTTTCTCTTTCTAGTATGTTGATTAGGTTTCCTGACCTTGGAAAGTTGGAAAAGTGGCTTGGAAGTGGTCTTTTGTAAGAGGTAGATATCCTGCATCTCAGCAGCACATTCCCCTCTGGTCATTAGAGTTCTATGCTCTTGGGGTGCCCCTATGTGGGCTATGTGGGTCCTTCTCTCATGGTGGCCTATTTTAGGCAGTATGGTAAGTGTACTAGCCTCTTGCAGTGGCCTATTTTAGGCAGTATGGTAAGTGTGCTAGCCTCTGGTATGATTGGTTGCCAGGCCCTGTCTTGTACAAAAAGGCTGACAGCTACTGTGAGGCCCAGTCACAAGGTGGCTGGTTGTGGAACTCCAGGGCTAGTGTTGGCATACTCCAGGGCAGTGCTAGGTTCTAGGCGGATGGCTTTTGGCTTTCTTGGATTTAGTGTTGGCCTGCTGGTGGGTTAGGCTGGTTCCTTACATGACTGGCTACAGGTTCTAGGATATCCCAAAGCTGGTACTGATCACTGGAGAGTTGGGCAGCTGGCAGAGGAGTACAAAGTGCTCACGCATCATGGGTAAAGCCAGATCCAAGGGCTAGTGCCATCTGCTGGCAAACTGAGCTGGGTCCTAGGATGTTGGTGTTGAACTGCTAGTGAATGAGGCTGATCAAAAAGCTAGAACTGGCTGGCTGCTGGGAGGGCCCAGGGCCCAGGGCCCAGAAGGTTCTAGGGACCATTCCTGCCCACTGATGGATAAAGCAGTGTCCCATGGTCTCTGGCTGCAGGGCCCTCCTGGGGGTCCTTGATCTAGTACCTGTGTACTGGTGTATGAGTATTCTTCATGGCCCCTATGGTGGACAGGGTTGTGTGCAGGGCTGGTATGGGCTCAAGGAGTCTCAAGGCAGCCTGCCTGCTGGTATGTGGGACTGCCTCCCTGCCCAGCTGGTTGCTTGGCCTGAGGTGTTCTAGTACTGGTATCTACGGGCTGGTAGGTGGGGGCAAGCCAGGGTCTTGTTTTAGTAAGCTAGAGGGAAGCTTCCAAGATGTCCTTTGATAGCATCAGTATCCCCCTGGTAGAAGGAGCTCCCCAAAATGGCTGTTGCCAGTACCTGTATCCTCAGGGTGAGCTCCAGTCATCTCCTGCCTCTCCAGGAGACTCTCAAAAGATCAGCAGATAGGTCTGACCTAGGATCCCCTCAAACTACTGCTTCTCCCTTGGGTCCCACAGTGTGTGAGATTTTGTCTATGTATGAACTTTATGAGTGAAGTCCTTATGTTCCACAGTCCTCTGGATCTCCTAAAGTAAGCTCCTCTGAATTTCACACATATGTTTTGCATAAATGTATAAATAAAGCCATACATTTTGGTGGCTCCACTTTTTGCTTTAGTACCGCCAGGCTGGGGAGCCCAGTGTGGGACTCAGATTCCTTTCTCTTTGGGAAGAATCTCTGCATTTGTAATTATTCTCCCATTTGTGGATCATTCTCCTGGAGGACTGGGTCAGGAATATACACTGTTACTCTGCCCCTCCTACCTGTCTTGTTGTGGTTCCTTCTTTATATCCTTACTTGTAGAAGATCTTTTCTAGTAGATTCTGGTCTCTCTCATTAGTGCTTGTTCAATAAATAGTTGTAACTTTGATATGCCCATGAGAGAAGGTGAACTCAGGGTTTTCCTACTCTGTCATCTCTGTATTCCTTACCTGAGGCTAGACTTTTAACAAATTAAGTTTTCCATGATTATAGCCAGTATGTGAAACCATCTGGCTGGTCAGAAGTTTCTGAAAACTTTACTTTATTTCAAATCTTAAGAGGTGACGTTTTGGTTATCTTTATCCAACGATTATTTGTTTGTAACATTGTTTCTTTGTTTTTCATCAGGTAGCTCTTTAATCTATCATGGATAGAAAATAAGTTCCTTAATTCTTGGTGGTAAAAAGATTTGTATCTATCCCCTACCCCAAATGCTCAGTGGCAGAATAAGTGAACATTAAACAAAAATACTACAGTGGTATGCAAATCAACTGATGCTATCTCTACGCATGATAAGTCCAAAAATTTCTCTTGGTTCTAGTCAAATCTATTTCATAATGACCTATAAATAAACAGTTGTCAGGCAGGAGATAGATGGGTTCCAGGCTGAGCAGCTGTAGTTTCTCCCATATGGACAGATACTCCAAAATAGCAGGAGGGAGGACAGGCTAAGCCCAGCCCAGATAAGAGATAAAGGATGACATATTCATCATTCTCAAAGTCAGATACATTCCTGACTACATAGAACATGCATAGAACAGCTCCTTGAAGAACCATAATGGAGGGGGTGCCACCCCATAGTAAGTGACTGACTTTTCGCTAGTGTCCATCTTGGCAGAGAAATGCACACACATATGGGAGGACCCTCGGATCAACCAAATACAGAATCAGAACCAGGCAAAGCAAGATAACTGGCCAAAGGTAACCTGGAAGAAATGACCCGTGTAACTGATTCATCAAAAAAGCAAGAGAGTTCCAGAAAAATATCTACTTCTGCTTTATTGACCACCAGAGCTTTGACTGTTTGGATCACAACAAACTGTGGAAAATTCTTAAAGAGATGGACCACCTGACCTACCTCCTAAGAAATCTGTATGCAGGTCAAGAAGCAACAGTTAGAAATGGACATGATAAAACTGGTTCCAAATCAGGAAAGGAGTACATCAAGGCTCTGTACTGTCACCCTGCTTATTTAATTTATAAGCAGAGTACATCATGAAAAATGCTAGGCTGGATGAAGCACAAGCTGGAATCAAGATTACTGGGAGAAATATCAATGACTTCAGATATGCAGATGACACCACCCTTATGGCAGAAAGTGAAGAACTAAAGAGCCTCTTGATGAAAGTGAAAGAGGAGAGTGAAAAGTTTGGCTTAAAGCTCAACATTCAGAAAACTAAGATCATGACATCCGGTCCAATCACTTCATGGCAAATAGATGAGGAAAAATGGAAGTCTGTCAGAGACAGATTTTATTTTTTGGGGTCCCAAAATCACTGCAGATAGTAACTGTACCCTTGAAATTAAAAGATGCTTGCTCCTTAGAAGAAAAGCTATGACCAACCAAGATAGCATATTAAAAAGCAGAGAGAGACATTATTTTGCCAAAAAAGATCCATCTAGTCAAAGCTATGATTTTTCCAGTAGTCATGTATGGATGTGAGAGTTGGACTGTGAAGAAGGCTGAGCGCCAAAGAATTGATGCTTTTGAACTGTGGTGTTGGAGAAGACTCTTGAGAGTCCCTTGGACTGCAAGGAGATCCAACCAGTCCATCCTAAAGGAATTCAGTCCTGAATATTCATTGGAAGGACTGATGCTGAAGCTGAAACTCTAATACTTTGACCACCTGATACAAAGAACTGACTCATTTGAAAAGTTGCTGATGTTGGGAAAGATTGAAGGTGGGAGGAAAGGGAGACAACAGAGGATGAGATGGTTGGATGGTATCACCGACTCAATGGACATGAGTTTGAATAAGCTCCAGGAATTGATGATGGACAGGGAAGCCTGGCTTGCTGCTTCCCACAGGGTCACAAAGAGCAGACATGACTGAGCGACTGAACTGAACTGAACTGAACTGATTCAAACTACCACAAGGGTGTGACTATCTCTGAGCCTCCCTCTAGGTCTATCCACATATACTCTTTTCCTCGAATACACAGTTTACTTGTTTCACTGCTTTCCATCTCTATGTGAAAATTCAATTCTACATAGCAGTGGGCCAGGGCCTTGTCAATTAACCTGATGGTCTAGTGGCTAAGATTCAGGACACTCACTGCCACAGTCAGCCTTCAATCTCTGGCCAGGAAACCAAATCCTGCTTCAAGCTGCTGCAGTCTGAGGTTGGACCAAAACATATGCAGGTAACATTCCTTGGAATCATTAAAATATATGAATTTCCCCTCTCTGCTTTAGGCTATTTTAATAGCATATTTTTAAAAGCTTACAGATATCTTACAGACATTCCATGTCTCTTCCAATATTAGTACATAAGCTCTCTCTTTTAAAAAAAAGAAATCTTAATAATGTTTAAGTATATGGCTTGGAATCATGCTTCCAATTCCTTTCTAATGTCAAACAAAGATTTGATAGAACTATTTATGAATACTGGTGTTTTCTGCCAAGACCACTGGCAATATTCAAATTATTGACAATAGAAAGAATACAGCTAATACTTATGAAACATTTTCATAATTATGACACTGTGAATTAGCTTTGTTTGAAATAGTTCTGGGTTTATGAGATAACATATCCAAACACTTAGAAATGATTAAGAGCAGTTTGGGGGCTAAATCACTTCTTTCACATAACTCCTTTTCAAAAAGCTATATATCCTTTAATTTCTTCTTTCATTACAAATCCACCTATCTTCAAAACAAAAGAATGCCTTAAGACAACTATTTCAGGAAAATTATTTGTTTCTGTTTTATTTTGACAGTCATGGTCAATATTATTGTTAATCATAGTGTCTGCTCTATATGATTACACAGCTAATCATATTCATATTTAAAAAATTTAAAAGGGAACTGAGAATATGGTGTTATCTTAATTTTTGAAATAAATTGATAGTCACATTTTTGAAAAATATATCTTATTAAACAAAAGGCTATTCTGCTTTCACATTTTAAGTAATTTTTTTTCAATTGCTTTGATATACTTTTATTACAAAGATTTTATAGACATCTAATCCAATTAATTGTAATTAACGCATCACTAATCACTCAATGAAAAAAAATGAAACTGCAGTATGAATAAAAATGTATGCTCCATTAGATTTTTTCTCACGAGAATAGCCTGAGAGAGAAAATATATCTAGAACTTAGCCTGTTAAGTCACTTCAGTCGTGTCTGACTCTGTGCAACCCCATAACGGCAGCCCACCAGACTCCCCCATCCCTGGGATTCTCCAGGCAAGAACACTGGAGTGGGTTGCCATTTCCTTCTCCAGTGCATGAAAGTGAAAAGTGAAAGTGAAGTTGCTCAGTCGTGTCCGACTTTTCGCAACCCCATGGACTGCAGTCCACCAGGCTCCTGTGTCCATGGAATTTTCCAGGCAAGAGTACTGGAATGGGGTGCCATTGCCTTCTCTTAGTATGCACTTTAAAACACAACTGTGTTTAATAATGCTATCTTGGAGTTAGGAGAAGGAAATGATTAAATGAGTATCTTTGAATTCATCTGGAATCATGGTAATTTGTATTTTTTGTTTGCAGATCTAAGTTAACTAGTTGCAAACATAAGCCACATTCCAATCTTTATCCTCACCCTCTTCGGTTGAATTCTGACACCTCCAGAACTTATAAATTGCTTAAGTATCTGTGCTGTGAGATAAATGTCTTTAGGAATCCTATGAATCTCAGAAGATCAGTAAATTCGAATATTTGTTAAATATTATTTAGTGGCAATTAAGAGTCATGACCAACATAAAGAAGAGTAGAAAAAGACCTCAAAAGGATTTTTAAAAGATTAAACATACAAGTATAAAGATAAAATGTTATTTAATCAGCACATGGAGAAAACCACAATGAGATGGGATTCATATGAAGTACCAACAGCAGAAGGGAACAATAACCAAAAATGTTTGTTTTGTTTCTTTTTTGATGCACCAAAGAGACTGATAAAGCAAGCAATAAATGCTGGGGAAAAAAAAGATAATTAGCAACCAGCAGAAGACCTTGTTTGGAGAAGGAAATGGCAACCCACATCAGCATTCTTGCCTGGGAAATCCCATGGACAGAGGAGCCTACTGGGCTACAGTCCATTCGGTTGCAAGAGTTGAACATGTTTGAGTGACTAAACTACCTACCTGCCTAACTAGAAGACCTCTATTAACCTGTGTAAGGGGATGATCAATATGGGACAGTCACACACCGGATATTTGGGTATTAAGAGTCTATTCTTAAATGTTTGACCACTAAAGGCCTATACCCATCCTCATCAAAAATATTACTTTATAATAAAGGAAACAAAATACAAAATGCATTTAAGCTTCTTCTCCAAACTAGTCTTATTGAAATCAAGTTGCATTGACTTTAATCAGCAAATCATTAGCTGCCATCATTACCAATTTCTGCTTTCTACACCTGGCCTATCTCCTACTGATGCCTTCTTTCCCATTGATTAAAACATCTCTCAATGATTCTTTAGCACCTTCTCTAATATCCCAGAGGACCACCCAAATAAGAAATAATAGAGACTTCCCTGGTGGCCCAGGGGTTAAGAATTCACCTGCCAATGCAAGGAACACGGATTTGAACCCACATTTGGGAAGATCCCACAGGCCACAGAGAAACTAAGTTCAAGTATCAACCACAATAACTAAGGCCAGGTGCTAGAGCCTGAGAGCTGCAACTACTAAAGCCCTGTGCCCTGGAGCCCACGCTCTGGTAAAAGAGAAGCCACCACAGTGAGAAGCTCATACACGGCGACAGAGAGTAGCCCCTGCTCGCTGCAACGAGGGAAAGCCTGTGAGCAGCAACAAAGACCCAGCACAGCCAAAAATAATAAATAACTATATTACTTAATTAAAATGGAAAAATAAATAGTAGATACTGTTCTGTGCTGTTTATTAAGCTTTTTCAGGAAGGTTAGCATTATCTCCCTCAAGGAAATCCGTATTTTAGAAAGTGAGAAATATACTTCATATTTCTTTGACATTCGACAAGTATTAATACTATTACACATTGCATTCAGAGTACCTGATCTTCTAATGTCTGTGAAATAACTAATTCATTTAAAAACAGAAATGCTGTTGTTATTTAGTTAATAGCCTAATTGCTAAAGTACATGAGCTGTTTGGTTTAATTTAGTCTAACAGATATATACATATGCAATCACTTCATGATTTCAACAACCGCTTTTCTCTTATTAAATAAAAATACCAAACAACAAAATTTTTAGTTCATCTCTTCCACCTGGCCACTTTGTTATAAACATGAAGAACAGATGTTTATTGCAAATGTACCAGTGGGAATAAATACAAAAAGTATGTGATAATTTGCTTATTCCTTTAACTTGTACAGAAGGTGTTTCTGAGGCCTTGTACTATGTCTATACCATATTAACACATTTAATAGGAAATACATTGAACCTTTGTTTATCTAAAACAGTAAGCAAATAACTGTATACTATTTTTAAGTGGTGTTTGATAGCTAGATTTTGAACACTTGAAACAGTTAATTAACTATCACTTACTCATTAGGTAATCACAGCTAAATCTAACCTTAAGACTGTGTGCTTAGTCACTCAGTCATGTTATGTCCAACTCTTTCCAATCCCATGGACTATACGACACCAGGCTCCTCTGTCCATGGGAATTCTTCAGATAAGAATACTGGGGTGGGTTTCCATGCAAATCTAAACATAAGAGGTCTTAATTTACCCCAAAGTTCATATACATTTATAATAACAAAATACATTCAGTTATTTGATCATTGCTAGGCCAAACAATGATTCAGGAGAAGAGGAATGATATTTACAGAATGCAAAATTATAAAGGTAAAACACATCAACCTCAACAAAAGGCCAGTTTTACAAAGCCTGTCTTCTACTTAATTTGCAAAATCACAATTAAAAGCAAGTCAGGAAGAATGAGAAGTAAAGGAAGAGAAAAAGTTATGATGATCTTGGTTATACTAACTTTTTTCTTTAATTGGCCTTTTTATGTTTAAACTGACATAGAAAATACTGGAATAAATATTCATTCAAAAAATAATATTCTTAGAAATATTTATTCATTTACTAAAAAGGATCAATGGGGAGGAAACAAAGCAGATGGTCACATGGGTATTTCCTATCAATAGATCTCCTTATGCTAGCCCTAACTTGTCACCTGAAAAGTTTTGCAAGTACTGAAGTTAAAACAAAAGACCATTATGTATACTTTGAGAGCATTCTAAACAACACCGAATGATTAAAGTAATTAATTATTCATTACTTACAAAAGTAGTGTTTTCCAATAATAATGTGGTAGTATTTGTTTCTATATTCAGTTTAATGACATGTCCATTCTCGCTTTTATACACCACATCTGTATCTGAAACAACAAAGATATGAACAATTGACAAACACATTGACTAGGTAATATAATGGCTATAGAGGAGATAATGTGCATAATAAACAGGCTCATTGGAACAATGACTGTTAGCCTTTAATAACCTGAGCAGATCTCTACACTTGGCTCATATTAATCCTCTTCAGTGTTCAGGAAGCCTGTCTAGCCTATGGCCTATTGTGCAAAGAAAACAAGGTTAGTGAGAGGATCACTGAGATTCTTGGTTCAACAAATGAAAAATAATTAAATATGGGCAACCTGCTGCCCATTCTGAGCTTAGAAAGAAGAGACAAAGAGAAGCACCTCCCATTTCTGAAGCTGTTACTGATCAGTGACGAGGCTGCTCCTGAAACATAACTAGACACATTTCTGAGACTTTCGTTATGAACCACATTCATGCAAATTTTTTCATGTATCCAGTATTGCCACCACTCAATTTCTACTCAACATCTTTTTCCCTTGGGTTTCAAATTATGCTTCTGATATTTTGCCTGGGTTGTCTGATCAAAGGTCAAAATATCTGAGACTGGTACAATGCCAACCATTGTATCCACTCTGTCAACTTTAAGAGAATGATGTCCTCAATTTAAATAACTGCATTTAGTTTGGAGAACTGCTAATTTTATATATTTTTAAGTTTAATTCAGCCACATTAACCAGGAAATTAAATCATTTTAAGATCTCTACACCTGAAAATATCAACTTGAGAAAAATTGCCAGGAAGAGTACTCAGAAGTTAAGAAAAGAAAGATATCTATATCCACATAAAAGTTATATGAATAATATATATATTATATATATATGTAATTAGATAAAAGGAAAAATACCCAAACAAAAGTAGCCTTGAGTGTCTTTTTTTTTTTTTGCATAACCTCCTTTTCAGTTTTACCCAGATCTAAACGTCTCCATGGTATTACACTTCCCTAACCTTATGTACATTATTGGAAAAAAAGGCAAAATTGAGAGGGATTGGACCTATTATTCACAGTAAGTGAAGTTATATAATTTACATATAACTTATATATCCCAATGGTCATCATCCACATAACGGCAGTAAATAAATACTACATGTTGGATTGTCAAGATTATGTGCAATGGCTGACATTTTGACAGAGCAAGGTTTTCTGACTGTTCTCTAGTTATTGCAATATTATAAATAGTAACACCTAGAAGTTATGATGAGAAGCGATTAATACTAGCAAAAATAAAGTTTGTTTTTCTTCAGCATTTCTTTCAGAAGATCAAGAGCCCAATATGACTCTCCTACTAGAGTCAGGGATGACACAGAGGTCAATGATTCTTCTTGACTTCAGTCAAATGGGGACAGGGACATGTTGGAAAGACACAGAAAGGGAAAGACATGGAAAAACATGAGCCACAGAAAAAGACAAAGTGTTTTAAGAAAGGAGAAGAAGAGACAAAGATTTCCAAGTTACTATCTGAATTGTACTTAGATGTACTGAAAGATAAGCCTATGAGATCTTTAAAATAAGGTCTATCACTTTCTGAATTTCTTCCATCACCTACAAAAAATTTAGGTTCTTTTCATTACGAACTTTACTTGCTGACCTTTCTAGTGATGTAAAACAAATAACAGGTTTTACACACATAAATAGTTATTTATACTTATATTTGTTCCCTCTCTTTCTTTTCCTTTCTGTCTCATAGTTATGATCACAGGCTCAACAGCAACACTGGTCACCTGTGTTACTCATTGGGTCTTGCCAGCTGACTCTGGTCTCCTGTCTTATAGCTCTCAATTAATGCTTTCTTGAATCAATAGTCCAACTTCAATGAACACCTCTGTTATTTTTCTTCATATTCTCAATTCTGAATCATTTCTCCCTATGGATTATGAATATTACCATCATCAGTTTATTTCATTTGCTCAGTCGTGTCCAACTCTTTGCGACCCCATGAATTGCAGCATGCCAGGCCTCCCTGTTTATCACCAACTCCCAGAATTCACTCAAACTCACATCCATCGAGTCTGTGATGCCATCCAGCCATCTCATCCTCTGTCGTCCCCTTTTCCTCCTGCCCCCAATCCCTCCCAGCATCAGAGTCTTTTCCAATGTGTCAACTCTTCGCATGATTACCATCATAGGTTAGCGTAAATAGAATCCCTTAACAAATATCCTTAAAATATTTTGACAATAAATTAAAAGAAAGAGGATTCCCCCTTCTACTGTACCATGTAGATAAATGTAGGAAAC
>SJYT01001140.1:195207-236489 GCA_006410635.1 Cephalophus harveyi | reverse complement strand
TGCTTCTTTTCTGATTATAAAGTAATATTTACTCATTACAAAAAATTTGTATAATGATAACATATGAAGGAAAAATATCTGAAAATTTTAGTGTGTTTCCTTACAAAACTTGCAGTTGATATCTCCACATAAGTCAGGGCTTACATCCCTTTTAATTCTTTTAAAATTATAAATTAGGCATTATATCTTAACATTAAAAATTTTCCACTGGCTATTTCAAATGTTTAATAGTTTCAGTTCAAATGGACATTATATAAAAAAAATAAACTAGGGCATTATAGTTGGAAATAAAGAAAAGAAAAAGTGAAAACATTTAAAAATAAAGTAAATGTAGATATTTTAGCACTGAACATAGTTTCACAAAATAACACTGATTCGACTCTGCGACCCCATGAATCGCAGCACGCCAGGCCTCCCTGTCCATCACCAACTCCCAGAGTTCACTCAGACTCGTATCCATCGAGTCAGTGATGCCACTGTCTCTTATACACATCTTATTTTAGCACTGAACATAGTTTCACAAAATAGCACTGATTAATTTTTTTGTTGTATGACTAATTATATCTAAACAACAGATGCTGTGACTTTTCAAATGCATAATGACATACCTTTATCAATTTCTGCATTTTCAGTTAAATCTCTAGAGATTAAAATTGATCACTGCACTAAAGAAGTATGTAACTGAACCATAAGGTAAAACTTAATTGAATAGGAAATTAATTTAGTAGAGTAAAAGGGAAGTATTGGATTGCTTTTAACAGAAACAACTTTGAACAACACTGAAATAAGTGACTAGAACACTGCTTAAAAATTCACTTGCTGACAGATAATCAGACTCTGGGAATATAGGGTGTTTATTAACGTAAAGGAAAGGAAAGGAAAGTCGCTCAGTCGTGTCCGACTCTTTGCGACCCCATGGACTGTAGCCTACCAGGCTCCTCTGTCCATGGGATTTTCCAGGCAAGAATACTGGAGTGGGTTGCCATTTCCTTCTCCAATTAGAAAACTGTTATTAATTCTATGGGTAGGTTTATAAAAAGAGGCAATAACCTTGGTAAATAAGTCTGGTTTTTAAGTTTATTTGAAGTAACTTCTCAAGCATATTTAGTTGCTTTTTTTCAACAGTGTTAAAGTTCATTAGAAAAACTCAACTGATTAACAAAAAATGCTGATGAGTCCAAGTTGTATAAAGGAATTAATTATATTCTGTCATAAGCCTAAATGTGATATTTACCTAACTATAAGCAGCTTTTATATAAATGTATATTCTTATAAGAAGACATCAGATAAGAACACAGAAATATGTTATTGTTACCATTTTATACATCAGGGTAGGAACTGGGAGAAAAGCAGAGGCTTATTTCAGTTTCAAGTTTTGGAAGCCCCAACCCTAATGGATTAAACTCAAAAAAAAAAAAAAAACTATATTGTCTCTGACTTCAAGGTTTCCATTGCTGCAGAGGCTCAAATGATATCATCCAGGCATGGGTAGTAAACTACAGTTTTGTTCTGTCTTTTTCAGATGGCTTCATTCTTATAGGCTTTCCCTTCATGATCCAAATATCAGTAAAATCTATTGCCTCTCACTTTCAAGCCCAACAGGAAAAATTAAGATTCTTCTTCTAGGATTCTCAATAAGAGATTCATTATCCCTTTGGTCCTCATTGGACCAGGGAAACATTCTTGCCCTGGGTGTTAGGGGTGTGTGATGTACTAACAAGCATAGGACTAAATCTCATGTTCACTTCTGCTGAAGTTTGGGTATATATTTTTTTTTAAAGGAGAAATTGTTTTCTGGATGCCAGGAAAGGGTCAAGTCTGGATAAATGAAATAGACAACAGATCTACTATACAGTATATATGAATTGAGGTAAATATTTTATTTATGAAGGGTATTTACAACAAAAACAATGCCTCCCCAAACTTACCATAAGATGACATTTTATCAGGCAGGAAAGTGCAGCACAGTTGATTATAAGTGTGTGTGTGTGTGTGTGTGTGTGCACGTGTTTGTGTGTAAAACGTGTACTTGGTTGCAGAAGAATGGGCCCATAAAAGGAAATATTTTTAGTAATTGTTAAAATTCTGAAAATATTTTACAATTTACTTGGGGCTTTGCCATATTCCTAAGTCACACTTGCCTTAGAGGAAAATGATTTTGCCTGAAAGCATAAGATTGTGGTGGCCCACTGGGGAAGCTGGCCAGGAGGATTGACTTAGTCTGCCAGGATGTGTAGTCAGAGATGCATTCTACTGAGGGGGAAAAAGACATGTTTGCAGCAGATTGATCTGAGACTGCTGAGGAGATGTAGATGTATGTCCTAGAAGAATCATAAATCTCCATCAAAGTTTTCTATCTCCTGTTGAGTTGTTAAGAGACTTCAGATTTGCCAAACAATGGGCTGAATTACAAATTAGTCTTTCCAATAAGGATAAAACCTAAACATACTCTTTAAATTCAGTCATTTAATGGTATAACACCACTGAGGTGGTAAGGATGCTTTTTATCACTATAACTGTTTTCCTCAAATTACTGACCTCAGCCTCAACTCTGAGCATGATTAACCAAATGTGAACGTTAAACACCATGGGTAAGTTCAAGGTCTGTCCCTCCAACAATCTTCAGCTATGAAATTAATATCAATGTATAAATATATGTGTATATATTATATATATATATGGGTTTCCCTGATGGCTCAGTGGTAAGAAATCCACCTGCAGTGCAGGAGACATGGGTTTGAACCCTGGATCAGGAAGATCCCCTGGAGAAGGGAATGGCAACCCACTCCAGTATTCTTGCCTGGGAAATCCCATGGACAGAGGACCCTGGCAGACATGACTGAGTGACTAAACTAACCATTATATACATATATATATATATACACATACACACATATATTCTAGGCATACATATATGCATATGTTTATGAAGTATGGTTTAGAGATTTGAGATAAAAACTGACCTTTTTACTTCCCAAGTATTTAATTTTTGGATTGGTTATAATACTGCAATTTACTCTTGTCATTAGAAATAGGAAAAAAAGTCCCAACTAGGTGTCTGAATATAAAATACTCTGATATATGCCAAAAATTGCAATATCTTGTAGTGAGTATGTTCCCAATAAGTGATCCTGACTTTGTTGATGATGGAGGTACCAAAGCCAATTATGATGATTTAGCTAGCATTAAAAAAATATTCTCCACTTGACTTATATTCCATTCTTATCAGATATTGCTTACTCATTAAAAAGTACAGATACTCTTCCTAAAAGGAAATATTCATATTTTCTTATTTATCACATTACTTAGAATAGAACTGAATATATAGTTAGTATTTATGTGTCTCACTGAAATAATGTCTAAATTTTTCCATTTTGTGCATTTATATAATCATCATATACATTCTATGAGGACTATGAAAGAATAAAAATGTTACAAGGGTTAATTACTCACTGAATAATATAAGCTATAAAAGGATATTAAGGTCTAAAGTCAATGATGAGTGGAAACAACTCAATGTGATAAATTAATGAAAAGATAAACAAAACATGATATATTCATACAATGGAACATTGTCAATAAGGGAGCCGATGATACATGCTACAAGAGGGATGAAGCTTGGAAACAATCTAACTGAAAGAATCGCTTCTAAAAGACTCACATATTGTATAATTCAATGTATAAGAAATGTCTGAATAGGAAAATGCATAGAAATAGAAAGTAGATTACCGGTTGCCTGGGATGAAAGGGAAAAGGGAAGAGGAAATAACTACTAATGAGCACCAAGGGCAGTGAAAATATTTTAGAAATATATAGGGGCAATGGTTGGATAATTCTATAAATATATTAAAGACAATGAAATGTATACTTTAAAGGTGTTAACTTTATGCTATATGAATTTTACTTGATAGACTTATTAAAATAAATAAATCAGAAGAAAAATAAAGAAGACCAAAGAATAGAAGACTGAGATGCTAAAAAAGTTTTAAAAATACATTTTTAGATTTATGTTGGCTATAAAAGTAAAACTGCTGGTGGAATAAGAAAGAAATTAAATATATTAAAAGACAATGAAATGTATACTTTAAAGGTGTTAACTTTATGCTATATGAATTTTACTTGATAGACTTATTAAAATAAATAAGTCAGAAGAAAAATAAAGAAGACCAAAGAATAGAAGACTGAGATGCTAAAAAAGTTTTAAAAATACATTTTTAGATTTATGTTGGCTATAAAAGTAAAACTGCTGGTGGAATAAGAAAGAAATATATGTGCTATTTACCTGATATTTGTTCCAACTATTCAAAATAAAGCTAAACTCTTCATCATCTTCAAAACAAAAATGGTTTGTTTCTGTGTTATGGTTGTAATCTGTAATTCATCATCTTCTTTACTTTGAACCTTCTCATCCTTACTTCTATTAATACAGGGTATACACATAGTAAATCATGAATAAGCTGAATATTTAACATTAAACATACGGATTTATGAGAGTATTTAGCTGCTTTTTCAGTAATTTTGACAAATTTTTTTTTTTTTTTTAATAAAAGTAGTCCTGAGAGCAAGGTTGAACTTTGAAGAACCTCATTATGAAGTCAGGGAAATCACCATGAAGTCATAATTAAGTCAAGGGTGAACAATACCTTAGTTATGTTGTGGCATTAAGCCGTCTTCCCTACTACAGTTTCCAAGATGGCCTCAGTTAAGTTTCTTGTGAAGGCACAAGGGTAATTGCTCCATTGGCTCCATGGGGTGAGCACACTGATGACAGAATCACAACGGAAAAATGTGTATCATGCAGAGACTGCGTGAATGAATATTTCCACACTTTATCTTCTAACACTGACACAATCAATGATTCACATTTCTCATCTTATTAAAGGAACTCTGGGTTTTCTTAAATTTTCTATTCTTTGTCATCACTCCAAAAATGATTTGTTTTTAATACCCTACATCATTCAAGCCACCTGTTTGTACAGATGGCAGTTTGCTTGCTAACTTTTATACAAGAGCTAAAGATCTAGGCCTGACAAAACATAAGAGTTAGCTATCACTTTGCTTTGTTTCTCCAAGTT
This sequence comes from Cephalophus harveyi, assembly GCA_006410635.1. Taxonomy (NCBI): domain Eukaryota; kingdom Metazoa; phylum Chordata; class Mammalia; order Artiodactyla; family Bovidae; genus Cephalophus; species Cephalophus harveyi. Next base: position 231,414 of record SJYT01001140.1, on the reverse strand, counting down.
AAAGTGAAAGAATCGGAGAGAACATTTTACAAATAAAATAAGCACTTTATATCACCTTTTTTGTCTCCCATGATCTTTTAGAAAACATGAGATTTCTTGCATAGGAAACTATGTTTCTGCTTAAAAACCATGAACCTTCCTGTACTCTTCCTAATATGACATTATTCACATCATTAAGCAGATAAAAGCCCCATCTGCAAATCCTGCCCCAAATCACCTGCATTTCATCCTCATAACATTTGCCCTGGTGCACAGCTGGAAGTACAAATACGACAAGCTAGTAGATGACTATGTTTACAGATGCAGATATAATAGATAAAACAATCACTATTTGTGTCCTTATTAAAGTATTCTGATAAAAAAAATCAGTTTTTCAATGTATGGTTACAGTAATCAAACAACTATTTGTCAAGTGTTTACCATGTTTCTTGGAAATATGAATGGGAGAAAATGACAACTAAAATTCAGTCAGTAAAATAAAAATAAAATGTTATATGGCATATTGTTTGGTGTTTTTGTGGTTGAGTTTTAGTAGTTCTTTAAACATTCTGTTAAGTCTGCTAAGTCGCTTCAGTCGTGGCCGACTCTACACGATCCCATAGACGGCCTCCCACCAGGCTCCCACATCCCTGGGATTCTCCAGGCAAGAACACTGGAGTGGGTTGCCATTTCCTTCTCCAATGTGTGAGAGTGAAAAGTGAAAGGGAAGTCGCTCAGTCGTGTCCGACTCTCAGCAATCCTATGGACTGCAGCCCACCAGGCTCCTGTGTCCATGGGATTTTCCAGGCAAGAGTACTGGATTGGGGTGCCACTGCCTTCTCCACTTTAAACATTCTGGATATCCCTTATCAGATACATGATTTTCAAATGTTTTCTCCAATTCTGTGGACTGCCGTTTACTCTATTGATTGTGTCTTTTGATGTAAACATTTTTTTCATGAGCCCCAAATTTTCTGTTTTTCCTTTTGTTTATCTGTGATTGGTGTCTTACAAACATACACACACTTGCACGCACACACACATAAATCATTGCCAAATGCAATGTTATGAAGCTTTTCTGCTCTGTTTTCTTTTAAGATTTTTTAGTGTTAAGTTTTCAATTTAGGTTATGGTTCCATTTTGAGTTAATTTTTGTAGATGGTTTTAGGTAAATCTCCAACTTCACTATTTTTGTGTGGCGATATGCAATTCGCCCAGCATCATTTGTCAAAGAAAAAAAAACTCCTTTCTCCAATGAATATTCTTAGAATTCTTGGCAAAAATCATTTGATCAAAATGTTAAGGTTTATTTCTGGATTCTCTATTTTATTCCATTGTTATAATGTATGTCTGTCATTGTGCCAGTATCACACTGTTTTGGCTACCATAGCTTTACAGTAAGCTTTGAAATCAGGAAATCTGGGTCCTCAAAATTTGTTCTCCTTTTTCTGGACCGTTTTGGCTGTGCACAGTCCCTTTGATTCCATGTGAAATTTAAAATGGGGTCTTCTGTTCTGCAAAACAGTTATTGCTGGAATTTTCATAGGAATTTCATTGAATCTGTAGATCTCTTTGGGTAGTACTTAAATCTTAACAATATCAAGTTTTCTAACTGCTAAATATGGTATATCTTTCCATTTATTCATATTTTCTTTAATTTCTTTAAGGTTCCATGGTATTTCTTCTTTAAAGTTTGATAGAATAGACCATTGAAACAATTAGATTCAGGGCTTCTTTTTGTTCGGAGATTTTTAGTTACAGTCTTGCTCTTACTGATGATAGCTCTGTTCAGGTTGGTTTGTTTGTTTGTTTTTTCCTTCATCACTTACTAATGGTATGTTTTATTTTTCTAGGAATTTGTCAGTTCAGTTCAGTTCAGTCACTCAGTCGTGTCCGACTCTTTGCGACCCCATGAATCACAGCACGCCAAACCTTCCTGTCCATCACCAACTCCCGGAGTTCACTCAGACTCTCACCCATCGAGTCAGTGATGCCATCCAGCCATCTCATCCTCTGTTGTCCACTTGTCAATTGTTGATGTTCACACTATTCTCTTAAATCCTTTTTTATTTCTGTGGAACCATTAGTAATGTCCCCACCTCCATTTTGATTTTAGTGATTTGAATGTTTTCTCTATATTTCTCTCTTTCTAACAGTCCAACTATTTAAACATTTATCCATTTCATTGATATTTTTGAAGAGTCAATTTTTTTATATGTGTGATTTTTATTAAAATGTTGATAGTTCCAGTGATGGATCTACAACTATAATTTTAAGGTGGTGCTAAGAATTAGAGATATTTTGGGATTACCTACAGCACTACATGATTTATATCTATTTTATCTCTGTTCTTTTATTATCTCCTTCCTTCTTCTAGCTTTGGGTTTAGTTTTTTTTCTTCTTTTTCTAGTTTATTAAGTTATAAAATCAGGTTGTTGATCTCAAAGCTTTCTTCTTTCTTAATGTAACTGCTGACATTTATAAATTTCTCCCCAGCACTGCTTTCACTGTCCCCAATATATTTTAGAAGTATTCTCATTTTAATTTATATCTAAGTTTACTTTCCCTTGTGATTTCTTCCTTGTTCCATTAATTTTTAAAGAATGTGCTGTCTCATTTCCACAGAAATGTTTAAAGTGTTTCTTCTGCTGTTGATATTTTAACTTTATCCCATTGTGATCACAGAACATATTTTGTATGGCATCTACATTTTAAAATCCATTGAGATTAAATTTGTGAACATATAGCCTATTTTGAAAAATGCCCTATCTACATTTGAATAGAACGTCTGTTCTCTTATTTTTGGGTAGATTGTTCTCTCTGTTAGAGGTAGGTGGGTGACTATGTTGTTCTAGAATTCTATTTTTTTATTTATCTTTTATTTGGTTTTTCAATCCATTGTTGTGAGCAGAATGTTCAAGTTTCCAGTTATTATTGCAGAGATACCTAATTTTTTAAATTCTGTCGATTTTTGCTTCATATATTTTGATTGTCTATTATTACATGTATAAATGTTTATAATTGTTATATCTTCTTGAATTGAGCCATCTGTTAATACATAATGTTGTCTTTTGCAAACTTTTTTGATTTAAAGTATATTTTAAATATTAATAGAGTCATAGATGCTCTCTTTTGGTTACTATTTGCATGAAATATCTTCTATCTTTTGGCTTGAACTTCTTTTTGTCTTTGTATTGAAAGTGAGTCTCCTATAGATAGAATATACTGATTATACACTTTTATCCATTTTGATAATCTTGTCTTTGGAATTTAATTGATTTACATTTAATTACTAATTTAAATTATAACATTTTTACTGAAAAGCAAAGACACCTGTCATTTTGTGTGTATTTGTGGTCTATGAAGCTCATTATTTTTGTTGTTCATTTCCTACATTAATCTTCTTTTGTGTTTAGTTGATATTTTATAGTGAAATATTTAAATATCTTTCTCATTTCCTTTTGTGTATATTCTATAGCTAATTCTTTGTAGTTACTGAAACTCCAGTACTTTGGGCACTTCATGCGAAGAGTTGACACATTGGAAAAGACTCTGATGCTGGGAGGGTTTGGGGGCAGAAGGAGAAGGGGACGACAGAGGATGAGATGGCTGGATGGCATCACTGACTCGATGGACGTGAGTCTGAGTGAACTGCGGGAGTTGGTGATGGACAGGGAGGCCTGGCGTGCTGCGATTCATGGGGTCGCAAAGAGTCGGACACGACTGAGTGACTGAACTGAACTGAACTGAAAGTTGTAGCAGTCAGTATGAATTTATACTAGCTTAACTTCAATAACATACAAGTTGCTGCTTCCATATAGCTTTACTTCCCTACTCCTTTTACTTGTTGCTGTCACAAAATTATATATTTACATATTGTGTATCCAAAAACAATTTTAATGCATTAGTATCTTAAATTATGTAGAAAATGAAATGTGGTGTTACAAACCAGTTTACAATAATATTAGCTTTTAGACTAATACATTATTTTTAAATGTATTAACCTACTATATCATATGCTGCTAAGTCACTTCAGTTGTGTCCGACTCTGTGTGACCCCACAGACTGCAGCCCACCAGGATCCTCTGTCCCTGGGATTCTCCAGGCAAGAACACTGGAGTGGGTTGCCATTTCCTTCTCCAATGCATGAAAGTGAAAAGTGAAAGGGAAGTTGCTCAGTCGTGTCTGACTCTTCGTGACCCCATGGACCACAGCCTATCAGGCTCCTCTGTCCATGGGATTTTCCAGGCAAGAGTACTGGAGTGGGGTGCCATCGCCTTCTCCGTCTATATCATATAGAAAATTAAAAAAATGAAGTTATAAACCATTGCTACAATAACCATAAATTTTATAATTTTCTATATATTTACCTTTATTGAAATCTTTATTTCTTCTTACAGCTTTGAGTTACAGTTCAGTGTTCATTCATTTCAACATGTATAGCTCTCTTTAAGAATTTATTGCAGAACTTTTTAACACAATTGTGTTCCTTTAGCTTTTATTTACCTGGGGATGTCTTAATGTCTCTCTCACCTTTGAAGGAAGGTTTTTCTGGATATTGACTTTTTGGTTGAGCTTTTTAAAAAAACTTTTTTTGGCACTTTGCATATATCACCTTACTGCCTTCTGGCCTCCAATTCATCTGGTAAGACATCTGCTGATAATATTATTGAAATAAATTGCATTTCAATTATTTTACTTTTCAGATCCAGAATTTCATTTTGGTTTCTTTGTATGTTTTCTGTCTTCTTATTGATATTTATATTTTGTTCATATATTATCTTTTTCACATTTTCCATGTCTTCTGTTAGCTGTATGAGTATGTATAAAATTGCTGTTTAAAAATCTTTGTCTAGTTGATCTTACACCAGATTTTTTCAGAAACAGTTGCTACGGTCCCTTTGTTGGGACAGTTATTGAAAGTTTACTTTTCATTTACCTTTGAATAGGTTACAATTCCCTGTCCCATTTTATGCCTTTTTACCTTTGGTTGGCAATTATTCATTTACATGTAGTAGTGTGATAATTCTGGAAACTAGATTATCCTCCTTCCCCAGAGTTTGCTGGGGCTTTTTTTGTTTTGTTTTGTTTTTGATTATTGTAAACTAGCTGAGCTGAAGATCACTGATGTATAAGCTTATGAGTTTTTCAGATCTTCTCTGATTCTGTGCTTTCCCCTGGGAATGAAGGTGTCAGTCTTCAACATTTGGCTCCCAAAATGGAGGTGGAAAAAAAAAAAAAAAGAATGAAAAGAAAAGGCAAGGGTGGAAGATGCTAGCCCTTTAAATATCACTAGAAAGAAGTCACTTCAGCCCAAAGAAGGGGAGCTTGCAACACTAGAGGTCAGTATAACAAAGACCCCACTTCTTTGTCTGTACCTCTATGATCAGAAGCAACAATCAGTAATAAGAACACTGATAGCTAATAGTTAGAAGATAGGGTCCTTTTTGTTCACTCTAGCTTCTGCAAGATTCTCCTGGAATATATGCAGTTCTTTCTGCTCCAGCTTGAGGTGTGAGGGATAGGGAGCTGGTACTGCACTAAGAGTTGAAACTGACTGATATCATCTATAATTTGCTATCCAAACCTCCCCCTGGAAGTTACAAGCCTTAATAGACTCCAAGGTTTCAAAATAGTTATATCAGACATATTCTGTGTGATAGATCCTGGTGTTTTCTATTCATCCTGCATTTATGACTTAAATAGTAACACAATATATTTTAGAAATGAATGGAAATGTTAAAAAGAAAATTAAAGTTCTATGCATTCTTGAGATAGCTTACTTTATGTGTTACCTTGACTGGGTGAAGGGATTCTCAAATAGGTGGTAGAACATTATTTCTTCATATGTCTGTGAGCGTGCCTCTGGAAGAGATTAGCATTTGAGAGAGACTGAATGAAGACCACCAATGTAGGTGGGTAGTATCTAGTCCAATGAGGGTCTAAATCGAACAAAAAGGCAAGAGAAGAGTGGATTTGCTCTTTTTGTTTGAGTTGGGGTGTCTCTTTTCCTGCCCTCAGATATTAGTCCTCCTGGTTCTTGACACATCAGACTGAGACTGAATGACACCCACTAGTATTCCTTGTTCTCTTATCTCTATCTCTCCATTTCCCTCCCTCTCTCTTCTTCTCTCTAGATAGATAGATAGATACTAGACAGAAAATTAGGCTTGTTTCTCTAGAAAACACTTAAAAAGACAATATAGCTGGCTCTATCTTTTTATATTAAATATTTTAAATCAGACTTGATGAATTTTTATGTCAATTATAAGCCTATTGATTAAAAGGTTATTGTAAATCCTTTAATACAATTTTACACTTTTGTAATGGCTATAAGATATTCTTTTATGCAATACGAAGTTGAAGGAAATGGCAACTCACTCCAGTATTCTTGCCTGAAAAATCTCATGAAGACAGAGGAGCCTGGTGGGCTATAGGCCATGGGGTCACAAAGAGCTGGACACAACTGAGTGACTGAGCATGTATGCATGCATAGTTGTATAAACCAATTAAAAATTACTTATGTGAGAAGTCACTGTGTTCAAAAGTCATTGTTGAAGTACTGCTATTTCTTATGCTTTCAGAGTCTTTATGGTTGAATTCCTAAGAAGCCAAGTCCATGTGGTCTCTGGTGCTTTTTTAAATTCCTGCTTCCATGTGTTGAAACTATTAGAGCCTTGCTCAGAGGCAAGAAGACAGTTATAACGTCTTCTCCTCTTCTATTTTATAGAAAATATTTGCTTTCATTTTTAGAGCAGCATGGTGCTAAAATTTAGATTTCTGAGGAAAGGGAAGTTTTCACTTAACCCCTGAGATAAATCTAGATGTCCTATTATAATTAAAAAAAGAATTTAACTTTTGTGATTGTGGACACTCAATATAATTAATAGTTCCTTGTATAATGATGTATCAGATGTTATAAGACAAAAGAATACTAAATAATAACAAGATTTAGCCACTCTTGTGTTCAAGGAACTTATATTTCAAATTAGCCTGAATTCCAATTCTACTGCTAACAAAATTTCAACCCCCATAAACACATACCAGTCTACAGAGAATCTCAAAGTTTCAGGTTATTTTTGAGCCTATAGCCCATCAATAGAATGCTCTCTCTCTCTCTATTCCACAATAGTTTTATGAGAGAGTCAATGATAGGCCAGTCTCCAAGCATTGCTAGAAAATATTCATACACACACACACACACACACACAGAGACACACACAGGTGCAGTTCCATATATAAAATATCACAGGAAAATAATTATTTTCCTTATCTCACACACATACACAAAAAAAACTGTATCAAAAAAAGAGCATTAAATAGTTATTTTGATAAAATCTTCAGAATCTCAGTAAACATAAAGTTAGCTGTTTTCTAGAATGTTGCATAAAACTGCACTCTTTATGCTCCAATATTCTCCATGGCAGTCAGCCAGACAGAACCTTTGGAACACTGAAAACTCATCTTGGAGCTATTGAAGTTTATTCTTGCCCATTCTGAAAAATTGGCTGATATTGATAATTGTTATAAAAAGTTTACCCCATGAGTCTCATAGGCTGCCAAGAATGTAATTGAGCTGAAATGGAAGGCTGGTATTAAGCTTGCATCTGGTTCTGAGTCAAGGAACCCTCACTCTTTGACTAGCATCAAGGGAAGCTGCCGTCATTTGGGGAAAACAGATGGAACGATTTCACTATAATGGAGTTCATTTTGAGAAACTGTCCCAGCTTGTCCAAACTAATGGCAAGTTGGATAGGATTTCAAATAAGTAATAAACACCTGTAGGAGTTGAGGTTACTAGCCCTGGCTCAAGGAAAAAAAAATCAAATTAGAAATGATTTTTAGGCATCTACAATGCATGCAGCATGATTCCACTCATGATGTTACCAAACATGATAAAATAATGTTATAATAATATCATAATATTATATTATCATTATATATAATAATATTCTTAAAATGGAATCTTAAGTATATCCTGTTGTTTTTGACAGAACCATTTTCCTGGATATCTCCTCAATTTTCTCTCATGATCTGCTCAAGAGTGGCACATGTATACATTTAATCAAGTATTTCGGAGAAGGCAATGGCGCCCCACTCCAGTACTCTTGCCTGGAAAATCCCATGGACGGAGGAGCCTGGTGGGCTGCAGTCCTTGGGGTCGCAAGAGTCGGACATGACTGAGCGACTTCCCTTTCACTTTTCATTTTCATGCATTGGAGAAGAAAATGGCAACCCACTCCAGTGTTCTTGCCTGGAGAATCCCAGGGACGGGGGAGCCTGGTGGGCTGCCGTCTATGGGGTCACACAGAGTTGGACATGACTGAAATGACTTAGCAGCAGCAGCAGCAGCAATCAAGTATTTTGAATCTCTTGAAATTTCAACTTGACAATGTACTTCAGCAACAAAATTCAATAAAAGGTCATTGTTTCTATTACATATCAGGCAATACCTAGTCTATGTACTAAAGATACAAAACATCCTCACTCATTTAGTTCAGAGTTCGGTGGGGGATATAGGCAAATAAAACTATTTCAATACAAAGAGTACAGTGATTAAGAGTAAAGCCATTCGGTATTGACTAAAGGTAGCAATTAACAACATTTAATGTAAAACTCTAGGCCAAATGGAGATATACTTTAACTGTAAAATATATACTGCATTTTGAAGACAGTAGAAAATTTTAAGATACCTCATTTTTAATATTGATTTTTAATACTGATTCCATGTCAAAATATTATTTGGGATCAGTTCAGTTCAGTTCAGTCACTCAGTCGTGTCCGACTCTTTGCGACCGCATGAATTGCAGCACGCCAGGCCTCCCTGTTCATCACCATCTCCCGGAGCTCACTCAGACTCACATCCATCGAGTCCGTGATGCCATCCAGCCATCTCATCCTCGGTCGTCCCCTTCTCCTCCTGCCCCCAACCCCTCCCAGCATCAGAGTCTTTTCCAATGAGTCAACTCTTCGCATGAGGTGGCCAAAGTACTGGAGTTTCAGCTTTAGCATCATTCCTTCCAAAGAAATCCCAGGGTTGATCTTTCAACTGGAATTCCATCACCTCCACTAGCTTTGTTCGTAGTGATGCTTTCTAAGGCCCACTTGACTTCACATTCCAAGATGTCTGGCTCTAGATTAGTGATCACATCATCATGATTATCTGGGTCATGAAGATCTTTTTTGTACAGTTCTTCCGTGTATTCTTGCCACCTCTTCTTAATATCTTCTGCTTCTGTTAGGTCCATACCATTTCTGTCCTTTATCGAGCCCATCTTTTATATTGTATTAAATAAAATAAATTAATACAATTAATTTCACCAGTTTCTGTTAACTTTTTCAATGTGTTATTTAGAAAATTTATGAATTAAATCACATTTGTACTCAGATTTTTGTTGAACCGCTCTGGTATATATACTAGACCTTCTGTCTTCAAAACTCATTCTATCATTTAGCTGTGAGACATTAGGCAAGTACTAGTTTTTGCAGGTTTTTTTCTTTTTGCTTCAGTTTCCTTATGTATAAAAAGAGGCTGTTAATAATTACAGTTATTTACTCAATATTCAACTGGAATTCCATCACCTCCACTAGCTTTGTTCGTAGTGATGCTTTCTAAGGCCCACTTGACTTCACATTCCAAGATGTCTGGCTCTAGATTAGTGATCACATCATCATGATTATCTGGGTCATGAAGATCTTTTTTGTACAGTTCTTCCGTGTATTCTTGCCACCTCTTCTTAATATCTTCTGCTTCTGTTAGGTCCATACCATTTCTGTCCTTTATCGAGCCCATCTTTTATATTGTATTAAATAAAATAAATTAATACAATTAATTTCACCAGTTTCTGTTAACTTTTTCAATGTGCTATTTAGAAAATTTATGAATTAAATCACATTTGTACTCAGATTTTTGTTGAACCGCTCTGGTATATATACTAGACCTTCTGTCTTCAAAACTCATTCTATCATTTAGCTGTGAGACATTAGGCAAGTACTAGTTTTTGCAGGTTTTTTTCTTTTTGCTTCAGTTTCCTTATGTATAAAAAGATACTGTTAATAATTACAGTTATTTACTCAATAGGGTTGTTGGGAGAAGTAAGTGAACCAAAAAACTTTAAAAGGCAACTATTATTAAATACATAAGCATTAAGTAAGCACATAAAAAGAGCACATATCTCAGGCCAAAAGAAGTAAACTCCAAGAATAATTTGAAAGAGGAAAAAAGAATGGTTTCATTAAAGCTTCAAAGAATGTCAGAAAACTGTCCCACTGTAATAGGAGGATAATAGAGACAATATGAATAAAATCATAAAACTTGAATTAGCCGTAGTCCATTGCAGGAACTGAAAGTGGTTTTCAAGATGTAAGATTGCAAACTTCCTGAAAGCAGTGGTGGGAAGAAACACTGAAAAGCCAGGTCATTGCACTGCCCAATACTATTCTAAACAACATATGAAATTAGGTTGTTGTTCAATCACTCAGTCACATCCACCTCTTTGGGACCCCATGGACTGCAGCACTCCAGGCTTCCCTATCCTTCACAATCTCCCAGAGCTTGCTCAAACTCATGTCCATTGAGTTGGTGATGCCATCGAACCGTTTTGTCCTCTGCTGTTGCCTTCCTGCCTTCAAACTTTCCCAGCTTCAGGGTCTTTTCTAATGAGTTGGCTCTAAGCATCAGGTGGCCAAAGAACTGGAGCTTCAGCTTCAGCATCAGACCTTCCAATGAATATTCAGGACTGATTTCCTTTAGAATTGACTGGTTTGATCTCATTGCAGTCCAAAGGACTCTCAAGAGCCTTCTCCAACATCATGGTTCAAAAGCATCAATTCTTCACCACTCAGCCTTCTTTATGATCCAACTGTCACATCCATACATGACTAATGGGAAAACTATAGCTTTGACTAGATGGACCTTTGTTGGCAAAGTAATGTCTCTGTTTTTTTTGTCTTGGTTTGTCATACCTTTTCTTCCAAGGAACAACTGGCTTTTAATTTCATGGCTGCAGTCACCATCTGCACTGATTTTGGAGCCAAGAATATAAAGTCTGTCACTGTTTCCATTGTTTCCCCATCTATTTGTCATGAAGCGATGGGACTGGATGCCATGATCTTTGTTTCTTTAATGTTGAGTTTTAAGCCAACTTTTTCACTCTCCTCTTTAACTTTAATCAAGGGGCTCTTTAGTTCATCTTTGCTTTCTGCCATAAGGGTGGTATCATCTGCATATCTAATGTTATTGATATTTTCCTCTATAATCTTGATTCTGGCTTGTGCCTCATCCAGTCTGGCATTTCACATGATGTACCCTGCATATAAGTTAAATAAGCAAGATGACAATACACAGCCTTGACGTACTTCTTTCCCAATTTTGAACCAGTCCAGTTTTCCATGGAGAGAAGGCGATGGCACCCCACTCCAGTACTCTTGCCTGGAAAATCCCATGGACGGAGGAGCCTGGTAGGCTGCAGTCCATGGGGTCGCGAAGAGTCGGACACGACTGAGTGACTTCACTTTCACTTCTCACTTTCATGCATTGGAGAAGGAAATGGCAACCCACTCTAGCATTCTTGCCTGGAGAATCCCAGGGACGAGGGAGCCTGGTGGGCTGCCATCTCTGGGGTTGCATGGAGTCAGACATGACTGAAGTGACTTAGCAGCAGTTTTCCATGTCCAGTTGTAACTGTTGTTCTTGACCTGCATACAGATTTCTCAGGAGACAGGTAAGATGGTCTGGTGTTCCCAGTTCTTAAATAATTTTCCACAATTTGTTGTGATCCACTCAGTCAAAGGCTTTAACATAGTCAATGAAGCAGAAGTAGAGGTTTTTCTGGAATTCTCTTGCTTTTTCTATGATCTAATGGATGTTGGCAGTTTGATTGCTGGTTCCTCTGCCTTTTCTAATCCAGCTTGAACATCTGGGAGTTCTCACTTCACACAATGTTGAAGCCTTTGAAAACTTTGATTGTTGAAAAACTTTGAGAATTACTTTGCTAGCATGTGAATGAGTACAATTTGCTGTAGTTTGAACTTTCTTTGGCACTGTCCTTCTTGGGACTCAAAATTAGGAATTCCTTCTATAAAATTAACTGTATTATTTTAGTAAAGCCAAAGGAAATATACAAAGAGAAGAAATGAAATAGGAGTAAGTGATGTCATGTAGGAGATTACTAAGGTATTAACAAAAGAATTTTTAAGGAGAAAGGTATATTTTCTTCTTCCCTACTCTAAACTTTCACAGCTTTTGATAGCTAGACAGTTGTCCTTTTCTATTAATTGAGTCTACTAAGCCAACAAGCCACTAAAACTTGTGTTCACTTAATATACCCATTGTAAGCCAGGTTATGAAAATAAATTTTGAATTTCATAAATTGGACATGCCAACCAAAATAAATATCAATGCTCAGGTTCCATTATAATATTGGACAGCCACCAACACTCATAAGACATTTGTAATTTATAAAACAAAATCAGTCTGAGAGGTCTACCTTCCAGGTGAAAGAGAAAAGGTTGGAAGCTCTCAGGAGAAGGTTCCTCTTGTTTTAGAGACATAAGAAGTGTCTAACTGAGGCACATTATTTTTTTTTCCAAAGGTCTATTTAAGGTCCAATTCAAATTGGACAGTGTCAAACCAAAAATGCATAGGAGCTCCCTGCTGACAGAAGTTAGGGAAAAGATTTTAATAGAGAAGACACAGAAGAAAAACAAGTATATTATTTGATTGGCTATAGCTTAAGCAGTTGACTTATTTGGAAAATCCTAGCAGGCAGTTTGTGATCAGTTGTTCTTTACTTTTGGTTTTTTGGATTTTGGTGCATTGATTCTGGCTTAGGTTTTGGTTTGCTTAGTAGGCATCCAAAACGTTAGAGCCGCTTTTGTCTAAGGACATCCTTGTTTAATTAATTAACAGTAGTCACAGTGATATGCAATAAGAACAATAAAGTAGTAAGAAAGGAGACTGTTCTGTTAGGAATTATGGGGGACTAATATATTGATATAACATTATAAAAAGTGAAATGAACAAATATATATATATGTGTATCATTTCAGTTCAGTCGCTCAGTCATGTCCGACTCTTTGCGACCCCATGAATCGCAGCACTCCAGGCCTCCCTGTCCATCACCAACTCCTGGAGTTCACTCAGACTCATGTCCATCGAGTCAGTGATGCTATCCAGCCATCTCATCCTTGGTCGTCCCCTTCTCTTCCTGCCTCCAATCCCTCCCAGCATCAGAGTCTTTTCCAATGAGTCAACTCTTCGCATCAGGTGGCCAAAGTACTGGAGTTTCAGCTTTAGCATCATTCCTTCCAAAGAAATCCCAGGGTTGATCTCCTTCAGAATGGACTGGTTGGATCTCCTTGCAGTCCAAGGGACTCTCAAGAGTCTTCTCCAACACCACAGTTCAAAAGCATCAATTCTTTGGTGCTCAGTCTTCTTCACAGTCCAACTCTCACATCCATATATGGCACTGGAAAAACCATAGCCTTGACTAGACGGACCTTTGTTGGCAAAGTAATGTCTCTGCTTTTCAATATGCTATCTAGATTGGTCATAACTTTTCTTCCAACGAGTAAGTGTCTTTTAATTTCATGGCTGCAATCACCATCCGCAGTGATTTTTGGAGCCCCCAAAAATAAAGTCTGACACTGTTTCCACTGTTTCCCCATCTATATGTATAGTATATTCTAAATTTGTGATAGAATAATCCATAACTATAAGCAACCAGCAATAATATCTGAAATAATTTTATAACTTTTATCTGCATCCTTTGTTTCCTCCCCTAGTAAGATTCACTGGTTTGTCTTCAATGTCTCAAACAGCTATATATGAACAGGACAGCTGTGCCAACATTCGAGGACAGTACCAAAGTGCACATCTCAGTCTCACAGTTGGTACCCGCCCTAAATATTTCTCCGTAGTGTGTTATTAACATACTTCTCAAAGTCCACTGTACTCTACCTCTTTGATACACCCTGTCTCAGTGTTGAATGTATCACTGGAAGACCAGCAGCTTTGCCTTATGTAAGGCATGCTCTTCCTCCCATGACAGTTGTGTTCTGAACAGTGTCATTGACAGACCATATTTATTACTCACTCATGGCTCAACCAGTACTCTTGCCTGGAATATCCCATGGATGGAGGAGCCTGGTAGGCTGCAGTCCATGGGGTCGCTAAGAGTCGGACACGACTGAGCGACTTCACTTTCACTTTTCACTTTCATGCATTGGAGAAGGCAATGGCAACCCACTCCAGTGTTCTTGCCTGGAGAATCACAGGGATGGGGGAGCCTGGTGGGCTGCCGTCTATGGGGTCGCACAGAGTCGGCCACGACTGAAGTGACTTAGCAGCAGCAGCAGCAGCATGGGTCAACACTACAAACTTCCTTCTATGTATTTTCTTTACACAACAATTTTATACTTTAGGCTCCTTTGGGTTGAGAAATTAAACAACACAATCAACATTAATTAGGGGCTTTTTGTTTGTTTGTTTGTTTTTGGGCCACATCATACGGCTTGTGGGATCTTAGTTCCCTGAGGAAAAGCGGAAAGTGAAAGTTGCTCAGTCGTGTCCGTCTCTTTGAGACCCCATGGATTATATAGTCCATGGGATTCTCCAGCCCAGAATACTGGAGTGGGTAGCCTTTCCCTTCTCCAGGGGATCTTCCCATCCCAGGGATCAAACCCAGGTCTCCTGCATTGCAGGTGGATTCTTTACCAGCTGAGCCACGAGAGAAACCCTAACCAGGGATGAAACCAGCTCCATGGCAGTGAAAGTGCAGCATCATAACCACTGGATCACCAGAGAATTCCCAATATTTAATTTTGAAAAGAATAAAATTTTAACTAAGACTGAGATGTACCTTCAGATCAGTAAGAACAAAAAGGAAAGAAAAATTCAGAAACAAATAAAATGTAAAAGTAAGTAAATATTGGACTTCTCTGGTGTCTCAGATGGTAAAGGATCTGTCTGCAATGCAAGAGACCCCAGTTCAATCTCTGGGTTGGGAAGATCCCCTGGAGAAGGAAATAGCTACTCCAGTATTCTTGCCTGGAGAATTCCATGGACAGAGAAGCCTGACTGGCTATAGTCCATGGGATCACAGAGCAAATATTACACTAAATCATCAATATTATTTCAGAACNTCTGGTGTCTCAGATGGTAAAGGATCTGTCTGCAATGCAAGAGACCCCAGTTCAATCTCTGGGTTGGGAAGATCCCCTGGAGAAGGAAATAGCTACTCCAGTATTCTTGCCTGGAGAATTCCATGGACAGAGAAGCCTGACTGGCTATAGTCCATGGGATCACAGAGCAAATATTACACTAAATCATCAATATTATTTCAGAACTTAAGCTTGTAGGGATCTATATTTTTACTGACCATTTATTAATATTAAATTGCAAACATAACTACTGAGACTAGAAAGGAGAGAATGGCACATCATATTTTGAAAACATGAGTGCTGTAAAGAAGCATACAGAAATGCAGTGCTGGAAGAGCAGAGTGGGGAAATACTCAAATAAACAGTGATGGAATGTGACAGAAGCTATTAAAATCCAAATCCACACAAACATTTAAAATTTTTCTCATCTGGACACAGTTTCTTCTTCTAGTCTGAACTGCAATTACAACTAATGGGCTTCAACCCTCTCCACCAGTGCCCAGTGAGAGAGGCACATTTACGCTTTCAAACATTTGGGCCATCCACTTGTTCATATGCTATGGTTTGATGCCCAGAATATTATTCTGTGCCATGAAATCTTGGTCCAGGATGAAACTGTAAAAAGATGGTGGTGCAGTGACAGGATGATAAATGAAGTTCACCAAGATGAGAGCTTGGGATTTACTCATATTCTTGGCTACAGAAACAGATTTACCAACATGTCTGCCTCCAAAAGTTTGCCTGGAGAATCACAGGGATGGGGGAGCCTGGTGGGCTGCCGTCTATGGGGTCGCACAGAGTCGGCCACGACTGAAGCGACTTATCAGCAGCAGCAGCAGCATGGCTCAACACTACAAACTTCCTTCCATGTATTTTCTTTACACAACAATTTTATACTTTAGGCTCCTTTCGGTTGAGAAATTAAACAACACAATCAACATTAATTAGGGGCTTTTTGTTTGTTTGTTTTTGGGCCACATCATACGGCTTGTGGGATCTTAGTTCCCTGAGGAAAAGTGGAAAGTGAAAGTTGCTCAGTCGTGTCCATCTCTTTGAGACCCCATGGATTATATAGTTCATGGGATTCTCCAGCCCAGAATACTGGAGTGGGTAGCCTTTCCCTTCTCCAGGGATCTTCCCATCCCAGGGATCAAACCCAGGTCTCCTGCATTGCAGGTGGATTCTTTACCAGCTGAGCCACGAGAGAAACCCTAACCAGGGATGAAACCCAGCTCCATGGCAGTGAAAGTGCAGCATCATAACCACTGGATCACCAGAGAATTCCCAATATTTAATTTTGAAAAGAATAAAATTTTAACTAAGACTGAGATGTACCTTCAGATCAGTAAGAACAAAAAGGAAAGAAAAATTTAGAAGCAAATAAAATGTAAAAGTAAGTAAATTGAAAGTGCAGCATCATAACCACTGGATCACCAGAGAATTCCCAATATTTAATTTTGAAAAGAATAAAATTTTAACTAAGACTGAGATGTACCTTCAGATCAGTAAGAACAAAAAGGAAAGAAAAATTTAGAAGCAAATAAAATGTAAAAGTAAGTAAATATTGGACTTCTCTGGTGTCTCAGATGGTAAAGAATCTGTCTGCAATGCAAGAGACCCCAGTTCAATCCCTGGGTTGGGAAGATCCCCCGGAGAAGGAAATGGCTACTCCAGTATTCTTGCCTGGAGAATTCCACAGACAGAGAAGCCTGACTGGCTATAGTCCATGGGATCACAGAGCAAATATTACACTAAATCATCAATATTATTTCAGAACTTAAGCTTGTAGGGATCTACATTTTTACTGACCATTTATTAATATTAAATTGCAAACATAACTACTGAGACTAGAAAGGAGAGAATGGCACATCATATTTTGAAAACATGAGTGCTGTAAAGAAGCATACAGAAATGCAGTGCTGGAAGAGCAGAGTGGGGAAATACTCAAGTAAACAGTGATGGAATGTGACAGAAGCTATTAAAATCCAAATCCACACAAACATTTAAAATTTTTCTCATCTGGACACAGTTTCTTCTTCTAGTCTGAACTGCAATTACAACTAATGGGCTTCAACCCTCTCCACCAGTGCCCAGTGAGAGAGGCACATTTACGCTTTCAAACATTTGGGCCATCCACTTGTTCATATGCTATGGTTTGATGCCCAGAATATTACTCTGTGCCATGAAATCTTGGTCCAGGATGAAACTGTAAAAAGATGGTGGTGCAGTGACAGGATGATAAATGAAGTTCACCAAGATGAGAGCTTGGGATTTACTCATATTCTTGGCTACAGAAACAGATTTACCAACATGTCTGCCTCCAAAAGATTCTTCTATAAAGTTTTAAAATCAAACATCTAATAACCACATTATATCAAAGGACAAAAGACAAAGCCTCTCTTTTTGTTTGTGAGTAGACATTCAAATTCAAAATTCTTTAGAAAAGAGGACTTGTATAAATAAGGATTCTGTTTGCTTGCTGCAGTGATAAAAAGTTTCATAGTTTGAAAATTCCCAATTAAAGTACACACTTGTTTGTTGTTGTTTAGTCACTAAGTCATATCTGACTCTTTTGCAACTCCACAGACTGCAGCCCAACAGGCTCCTCTGTCCATGAGATGTTCCAGTCAAGAACACTGGAGTAGCTTGCCATTTCCTTTTCCAGGGGATCTTCCTGACCCAGGAATCAAACCCATGTTTCCTACATTGGCAGGCAGATTCTTACCACTGAGCCTCCAGGAAAGGCCTAAAGTACACACTAGGTTGCAAAAATTCTACTTAGTGAGGTTTCTTTCCCTTCAATCTAGATTTGTCACATTTTAAATTTAATGAATCCAACACATGTATATTCAATAAAATGTACAGACCTTAACTGATATCTAAGAGTTTAAGAATCTATCTTTTAAGTAAAACCTAAAGGAGCTAACTTTTCTTTAAAAATAATTCCATTCTGTGATTGAAGAACTTTTAAAAGGATGTTAATTCTTTGAACAAAGGTAAAATTAAAGTCCAAAAGGTTTTAGTTGTAGTAATAGAGAGGTAGCACTTTCTAACTAGCAGATCTTTAAGTTGACTATGCTCTAAATTCACACAGTACAAAATAGAGATCAGTAAATCTGTCTTGTGTTCTCATTGTCTCAATCAGATACCAAACTGTTATCTAAAATTTAATCAACAATGTCCCTAGATTAAACTGAATTTAAAAACTTATTTAGCCATGAAGTCAAGATAAAAGAGTATGCAGGAGAGCCCTGCCCCTAGAGAATCATGGATGACTGCAGTGGGGACTTCAAGATGAGAAGCATAGAGGGTGGTATCCTTCAAGTAAGCAAAGGTTTTCACAATTCTCTGCTGGGAGTAAACCACAGACTAGGAAGCAGTTTGACAGCTATTAAAACCAGGGCTCTGCAGTTGGAGATAGCTTTGCAGTTGGGAGAGGTCTGCTTTCCATGATTGATTATAATATGGTTCAAGTCAGAGAGAAAGAAGATCCCTAGAACTCCATCAAGAGTGATGCTTTCGCAAGAACCATGATGGCAGCAAGACAGGTACCAGTAGCCATGGCTGTGTCAGCAGCAACAGGTGCCATTCTCCTGGCTTTAGTGGAAGGAGCTGGTATCTTGTTGACAAGATTTGCCTCTGCACCACTTCCTACTGGTGCTCTGTTAGCTGAAGGCCCATCCAAGTTGCCTTCAGCCCAGTTACTATCTTTACATTTTGGAGACTATCAACAGTATCAATAGGACTTCTTTCCCAGGATTTTTTAATGAAATGAGGAAAGGACTTCAGATCTATTTTTAAAACCACAGGTGGGACAACTATAGCCAAATAGGCTATGAAGAGACATTTAGCACCTCTTCTCTTTAGAGGAACATGAAGTGGGGAGGTCTTAAAAGATAATACACTTATTTATTCACACTTAGATTGCATTTGTGATTGAAATAAATGTTATAAATCTTTAAAAGGAAATACGGTAGGCGCTTAGAAGATGAAGGACCAAATGGCAAACAGCAATGAAGTGTTTAAGCGTTTCCTTGGGGACTTCTCTGCCTGGTTTTATTCTGTTAGACAAACAATTAAAAAAACAAACAAACAACAAAAAAAAACCTCCTGGAAATTGCTCTTTTTTTAAAAACAAGCACAAAAACCTTATTTTAGAATAATTTTAATTTGAAAGTAAAGTTAGTCTGTCCTTACCATCTTCTAATTATTTTTTAAAAGACATAAATTTATATCTCATTTTTCTTTACATAATTTTCTTGATTTTCCTTTTTTTTTTTTCCAAATTCTTTCAACATCCATTTAGAAAACCTGGAACATAGCATTCAAATAAGGCTCTGACTCTGTTATCTCAGTTTATATTTGTAATCTCTCCTGACTGCTAAGGGTTATAACTTCTGTTTCACAAGGCTCTGCTGGGGTACAAACTGTTCTATATAATGATCCTTACTAAGAAACCAAAGTCAACACTTCAAATGTCATTATTCTCATATTGACATAAAACTTTTCATTAAAAATGTCATCTGTCCCTCAGTTTGCCATACTAAAATGCAGCAGTTCAGTTCAATATATCCTAACATAATAGCAAGTTTCAGAGTCTATTCCCTGCTGATTTTTAAATGAGTTAGTTATGTGGGATTTAGTTTGTGTGCTGTGTGGGCATATTATGCACACGTGTGACTTAGCATGTATGAATTATGCTTTCTCTTCATTGCCACCAATGCTGTCTATACTTCTGCTTTTCTTCTTTAACATCATACTAAATTTCCCCTAGGTTTTCCAAGTTTCTGAGGAAATTTTAACCTTTTATATGAAAGCTAAATACCTCCTCAGGATAGTAATTGAAATTTAAGAAAATGTATGGAGAAGAGAGGTTAACTGTAATCAATATTCCCACTATGGAACAGGTACTTTCCAGATATATGTCATTTCTTTAATATCACAACCATTTTTAGGAGGATAATGCTATCACTATTTTCTTGAGTAGTAAAAGAATCTGGAAAGATCCACTAACCTGCCCCTAGTCATACTGATACTTAGTGAAGAAACCAACAATGGACTAGATTTCTAGTTCAATATCTAGACAAAAATCTCTATGTTTTAGAGCTGTATCATAATGTTTCAAGATTCTATGTAAATTACTAATTATACAAGTAATTAAAAAGTCAGATTTTAGAAAACTAAAGTTTTAATAGATAGCCTTTTCAGTTTTTCACAAATGTAATACTATTTATATTATTCTATCATCTCAAACTTTAATTATACTGTAAATTATTAACACTATAGATAGGACTACATTAGGTTTATTATAGGACACTTTCATAAGAAAGAAGGTTTGGCAACAATCTTCAAAAACTGAAATAAGTTATTATTGATACGTCAATTAAGAGTAGGTTTCTAATATCATTTGGAGACTATTCATATTCCTAGACATGTTTTTTGTAAGAAGTTTCCACCAAACATATATCAGTCTCTATTCTCAAGGATACTAGCTTCTGTAAAATGTTACCTGGTGCTCCAAATTATGGGTTTCATGATTTTTTTAAATGTATACACACAGGAACATCACATTATAATTCCCATCTTAAACAATACAAAATGCATTTTAAAGAAACTTAAAATTTCCTGATGAATAAAGATCTATGTGGACTGTTATTTCCACACAGTTTGTAATGCATGGGTCTATTCTTTTTTTTTTTAAAGGAAGAAAATAATTAAATCGGTGATTTGGAAATGAACACTTTGTTGATATGGACCACAAACAATGATTTTCATACTTTTAAATTCATCTTTACTTAAATAGTAAAGGTCAATTTTTTAAAAATAAGGTTAATCATGGTTACCAATAACGGAATTTGGCATCAAGTGTCTTAAGAAGCAAAGCAAAGACAGTAAACTAATGGAGGAATCATAGGGTTTGGTTCAAGGCAAACTCAAAACCTACAGATATATCAACTAAATAATAAAAATGTTCTGCTTATTATTTCTCACTTCCCATTTCAATATATTTAGCATTTCCTCAAATCCTAAAACATAATTTACCATACTTGAGCAAGAATATTCAACTATCATCATTAACCTTTACATTCTGTAATAACATTTTGCCACAGAACAATTGATTTCAATAACTTTTGTTCCCCTTGGTATGAAAAATATACTATATCCTTCAAAACGTGGCATTTCCACTTCCTTTATCTGTTCTCATTTTTAGTCATATTTTAACATATAGGTTTACTGCAAAGTTCACATTTCACAATAAGATATGCATACTATTTAAATAAATAATGAACAGAATTATTGGCAAAGCTAAAGAAGTTAACTGCTGAATTTATGAGTGCATATTACTGCAACCTAGAAAGAGTCAAGTGCAATTTTTACATGCATGACAGAAAAAAGGTACAGTGAATATTACATAATACCTATTCCTTGTTTAAGTTTCCTTGAAGCTTTTCTCTTTTAAGATGGGGCCCAAAACATATTGTAGATTACATTGGTATATTACATTGGTGACTTGTCCTCTTGAGAACAAGTAAAGGATAACCGGAGCACAGAATGGTTAAAAAAAAGACAACAGAATGGTTAATAAAGGTGGTGCACAGGAGCACTTACCTCTTCCTCTTGAGACTGTGAAAACTCCCGTGCATGGATCAACACTGCACATAGATGAAGGCCACTTTAACCCCTGTACTCTCTAGGCTACTCTATCCCCCTTCTAGCCACACTCCTACTCATGGGGCCAGGATTTCATGGCCAAGGGTGTACCATAGTCATCCACTGGTAATATATCCATCTGGAGTCCATACCTGCCCAGGACTCTAAGAAAGTTTTACCAGATCCTTGTTCCAGAGCCTAGGAGAGCTCATTCCTTGGGTCTTTCCTCCTTTAGAATAGGTTAAACCACCTGGGTGGACAGTGCTGAGACTGACAAATAGTAGGGGACAAATAGTTGTTTGCAGAAGAGTGTGAACTTTTTCCCCACGCAGGCTGGGGTATCCACATGTTTGCCTGAGGCTCCTAAAGGCACTGAGATGATAGGTTGGCCACATGCCAGATGCCAGGTTCTGGTTCTCCTGTGCCACTCAGCTTTGATTCAGAAATCTAAAGAGTCAGAAAGTGAACGTTGCTCAGTCATGTCCAACTCTTTGTGACACCTTGGAATTCTCCAGGCCAGAATACTGGAGTGGGGAGCCGTTCCCTTCTCCAGGGGTCTTCCAAACCCAGGGTTTGAACTCAGGTCTCTCACATTGCAGGGGGATTCTTTACCAGCTGAGTCACAAGAAGAGCCCAGAGTCATATACTTCTCAATTCAAATGTAATTTCCCAGATAGTCAGGGCCACGTATTTGCTAAGGTAACAGGTTGGACTACATTTTATTTAACAATCCATCAGCATGACTTATGAATTAATATTTATTGTGAAAAAGCATTTCCCTTTCTATTCTTGCTCTGGCCCCAAAGATATTATGATTGGTCCCGTTCTGATCACATCATTCTGGTTAATGAGAGGAGTCACACTGCATCATTTTACTCATTTGAGAGCAATGTGAATAGAACTGGACATGCAAAGTATCCTGGAGATTAAACAGTGAGGACCTGCTGGAGGCTGATTCAGGTCATGAATCAGGGACTCTGTAGAACCATCATGAGACAAGCACAGGCTAAGTAGGTAAGAGAGCACCACTAGTTTCTAGCCAATGCAAATGAGAGATGCCAGTCTGGATTCCACCAGTTTAGCAGCTCACCATTAAGATCAACAGAGAGAAAGCAAGTCACAGACAACAGGATAAAAGCACTGGAGTCCAGAGATGCCAGAGGGCAATACAATGCTTGAACATTATTTCAGCAGCATGAGGTTAGGAAACCAAATCTTACCTAGATACCATTTTATGGTAAGAGTCCAAAGAGGGACCTAGCTGACAGACTGAGCCTGTTTAGCCAAGGGAGTCAGCATTGCCTAAAGGGAAGCTGAATCTAGTGCATGATATGGTAATGCAATAGATTAGATACAAATGGAACAAAATAAAGAAAGTTGTTGCACTACACAGGAGATGATGACTCATCAGTTCAGTTCAGTCTCTCAGTCATGTCCCACTCTTTGCAACCCCATGGACTGCAGCAGGTCAGGCCTCCCTGTCCAACACCTACTCCTGGAGTTTACTCAAACTCATGTCCATTGAGTTGGTGATGCCATCTAACCATCTCATCCACTGTTGTCCCCTTCTCCTCCTGCCTTCAATATTTCCCAGCATCAGGGACTTTTCAAATGAGTCAGCTCTTGGCATCAGGTGGCCAAAGTATTGGAGTTTCAGCTTCAACAACAGTCCTTCCAATGAACACTCAGGACTGATCTCCTTTAGGATGGACTGGTTGGATCTCCTTGCAGTCCAAGGGACTCTCAAGAGTCTTCTCTAACACCACAGTTCAAAAGCATTTATTCTTCAGTGCTCAGCTTTCTTTATAGTCCAACTCTAACATCCATCCGTGACCACTGGAAAAACTATAGCTTTGACTAGATGGACCTTTGTTGGCAAAGTAATGTCTCTGCTTTTTAATATGCTGTCTAGGTTGGTCATAACTTTCCTTCCAAGGAGTAAGCATCTTTTAATTTCATGGCTGCAATCACCATCTGCAGTGATTTTGGAGCCCCCCAAAATAAAGGCTGCCACTATTTCCACTGTTTTCCCATCTATTTGCCATGAAGTGATGGGACCAGATGCCATGATCTTAGTTTTCTGAATGTTGAGCTTTAAGCCAACTTTTTCACTCTCCTCTTTCACTTTCATCAAGAGGCTCTTAAGTTCTTTTTCACTTTCTGCCATAAAGATGGTGTCATCTGCATAGCTGACGTTATTGATATTTCTCACAGCAATCTTGATTCTAGCTTGTGCTTCATCTAGCCCAGTGTTTCTCATGATGTACTCTGCATATAAGTTACATAAGCAGGGTGACAATATTCAGCCTTGACGTACTTCTTCTCCTATTTGGAACCAGTCTGTTGTTCCATGTCAAGTTCTAACTATAGCTTCCTGACTTATGATGACTCATGAGGATCTTAACCACTGGACCACCGGGGAACTCCCGACCAAATTAATTGATGAAAAATTATATTTTTTCTATTTATTTAAGGAGCTTTCCTGGTGGCTCATATTGTAAACAATATGCCTGCAATGAAGAAGACCTGGGTTGCCACATCACTGCTCATAAATAAATATTTCTTCATGGATAAATCACTCATTTATTTAAAGAGGTGGCTACCAGAAGTTTTATGATCCTTAACCTAAGTTCTTCCATTCTCAAAACCTCAAAACTGATTCTTCAAGTATCTCTTTTGGATTTCATTGATCTTAAAGCCTAGGATTCAAACACCTGAAGCATCATAATTCTTTTATCCTAAGAAAATCACATAAAATACAAATACCTATCAGTACTTCACCAAGGTTTGATGTTTACCATGCAACAGATGCCAGGCTACGTGTATGAATCTCAGAGATGAACAAGTTACAGATGTGGTCTTCAAAGAAATTATAAGATAAGGTAGATAGAAACAGGATGCTATTGAAAGCATAAAAAATATTAAATTCTCCTTCAGAGGAATATTAATAATTTCTAAATGTGGTCTACACTGTAACTATTTTCACCTGCCTGGAATTAATATACTTTGAAGGCCATTCATAAAATAGTTTAAACAACAATACAAATGAATTAGACAACTTACTATGACTTTGACATTCCAAAGCTGCTATAACACTTTACAAGTCTGCATGACTTAAACAACAAACATTTTTCAGTGCTGGAAGTTGGGAAATCCATGCTCAATTTGCCATCACCAATAGTGAGAAGTCACTTAGTTTCCAGATGGCTGTCTTAGTTTATCCTTACATGGCAAAAAACAGAAACATAAAGAGAAGCTCTCCTGTTTATTTTTACAAGGGCACTAATCACATTCATGAGGCCCCTCCCTTATGACATTAACACCAAAAGATCTCACTTCTTAATGCCATTGCACTGAAGATTCAGTTCAGTTCAGTCGCTCAGTCATGTCCGACTCTTTGCGACCCCATGAATCACAGCATGCCAGGCCTCCTGGTCCATCACTCAGACTCACGTCTATCAAGTCAGTGATGCCATCCAGCCATCTCATCCTCTGTCGTCCCCTTCTCTTCCTGCCCCCAATCCCTCCCAGCATCAGAGTCTTTTCCAATGAGTCAACTCTTCGCATGAGGTGGCCAAAGTACTGGACTTTCAGCTTCAGCATCATTCCCTCCAAAGAAATTCCAAGGCTGATCACCTTAAGAGTGGACTGGTTGGATCTCCTTGCAGTCCAAGGGACTCTCAAGAGTCTTCTCCAATACTCAAGAGTCTTCTCCAACTACAGTTCAAAACAATCAATTCTTCAGCGCTCAGTTTTCTTCACAGTCCAACTCTCACATCCATACGTGACCACTGGAAAAACCATAGCCTTGACTAGATGGACGTTTGTTGGCAAAGTAATGTCTCTGCTTTTGAGTATGCTATCTAGGTTGGACATAACTTTTCTTCCAAGGAGTAAGCATCTTTTAATTTCATGGCTGTAGTCACCATCTGCACTGATTTTGGAGCCCCAAAAAATAAAGTCTGACACTGTTTCCACTGTTTCCCAATCTACTTCCCATGAAATGATGGGACCAGATGCCATGATCTTCATTTTCTGAATGTTGAGCTTTAAGCCAACTTTTTCACTCTCCACTTTTACTTTCATCAAGAGGCTTTTTTAGTTCCTCTTCACTTTCTGCCATAAGGGTTGTGTCATCTGCATATCTGAGGTTATTGATATTTCTCCCGGCAATCTTGATTCCAGCTTGTGCTTCTTCCAGTCCAGCGTTTCTCATGATGTACCCTGCATATAAGTTAAATAAGCAGGGTGACAATATACAGCTTTGACGGACTCCTTTTCCTATTTGGAACCAGTCTGTTGTTCCATGTCCAGTTCTAACTGTTGCTCCTGACCTGCATATGGGTTTCTCAAGAGGCAGGTCAGGTGGTCTGGTATTCCCATCTCTTGAAGAATTTTCCACAGTTTATTGTGATCCACACAGTCAAAGGCTTTGGCATAGTCAATGAAGCAGAAAGAGATGTTTTTCTGGAACTCTCTCACTGGAGGTTAGGATTTCAAAATATGAATTCTGGAGGAGCACACATATTCAGTCCATACCAGGACCAAACTATTAAATACAGCAAGGTTTTGTAATCAGTGTTGAAGAGGTGGACAGCCTCTATCGTGGAGGACCTTGTGTGTAATACCAATACATTTTGGTGAAAATGAGGTAGGCAATGAAAAGTCACAAGAAGAAGATAGAAATAATTTTATATGTTCATGATGAACTTATAGGCACAAGGTATATGGACTGATGAGATAAGACTTAAAGAATACATAGAAAAAACAGTAGGCTAGGCAAACAATGAACGAAGTCTGAATTGAGGTTGAAATAAGGGGATGACTATAAGGGAATGAGACAAAGAAGTGGTAAGGAGGTAGAGCTGATTGAAACTGGGTGCCATGTGCAGAAAGGAATTAGAAAAAGGGAATCATGGAGGAGTTCTATATGATGGGCAGGTGATGGTATCATAGCTATAGTCTGGAAAACAGCAGAAAGAGTTAGTGAGGAACAGTAGTGAATCTAACTTTGAACATGCTGTTTGAGGTATCTCTGTGGATGGTAAAAAATCTCAATTTTTTAGTAGAAAAATAGTAAAATAAAACAAGGTGATAATTTCCAAATACTATTCAAGTTCTGAAAGACATAATGTTGTTCAGTCTCAGTTGTATCCTATACTTTGTGACTACATGGACTGCAGCATGCCAGGATTCCCTTTCCTTTGCCATCTCCAAGAGCTTACTCAAACTCATGCCCATTGAGTTAGTGATACCATCCAACCATCTCATCTTCTTTTGTCCCCTTCTCTTTCTTGCCTTCAAATTTTCCCAGCATCAGGGTCTTTTCTAAGAAGTCAGGTGGCCAAAACATTGAAGCTTCAGCTTCAGCATCAGTCCTTCCAATGAATATTCAGGGCGGATTTACTTTACAATTGACTGGTTTGATCTCCTGCAGTCTAAGGGATTCTCAAGAGTTATCTCCAACACCATAGATGAAATACATCAATTTTTCAGTGCTCAGCCTTCCTTATGGTCCAACTGTCATATCGGCACATGCCTACCAATAAAACCACAGCTTTGACTAGATGGACATGTGTTGGCAAAGTGATATCTCTGCTTTTCAATATGCTGTCTAGGTTGGTCATAGCTTTTCTTCCAAGAATGAAGCATCTTTTAAATTCATGGCTGCAGTTACAATCTTCAGTGATTTTGGATCCCAAGAAAATAAAATCTCTCACTGTTTCTATTGTTTCCCCATCTATTTGCCATGAAGTGATGGGACCAGATGCCATTATCTTTGTTTGAGTTTTAAGTCAGATTTTTCATTCTTCTCTTTCACCTTAATCAAGAGGCTTTTTAGTTCCTCCTTGCTTTCTGCCATAAGGGAATTGTTATATGCATAACTGAGGTTACTGATATTTCTGCCTGCAATCCTGATTCCAGCTTGTGCTTCATCCAGTCTGGCATTTCTCATGATTTACTCTGCATATAAGTTAAATAAAAAGGGTGACAATATACAGCTTTGATGAAATCTTTTCCCAATTTTGAACTAGTTTGTTATTCTATATCTAGTTCTAATTGTTGCTTTTTAACATACATACAGATTTCACAGGAGGCAAGTTGGTAGTCTGGCATTCCCACCTCCTTGAGAACTTTCCACAGTTTGTTGTGATCCACATAGTTAAAGGTTTTAACATAGTCAATGAACAAGAAATAAATCTGGAATTCTCTTGCTTTTTCTATGATCCAGTGGATGCTGGCAATTTGATCTCTGGTTCCTCTGCCTTTTCTAAATCCAGCTTAAACATCTAGGAGTCCTCAGCTCACATATTGTTAAAGCCTGGCTTGGAGAATTTTGAGCATTCCTTACTAGCATGTGAAATGCACACAATTTTGTGGTAGTTTGAACAGTCTTTGACTCTGCCCTTCTTTGGGATTGGCATGTAAACTGACCTTTTCAAGTCTAGTGGCCACTGCTGAGTTTTCCATATTTGCTGGCATATTGAGTGCAGCACTTTAAGAGCATCATCTTTTAGGACTTGAAATAGCTCAGCTGGAATTCCACACCTCCACTAGCTTTGTTCATAGCAATGCTTTCTAAGGTCCACTTGACTTCATACCCCAGGATGTCTGCTCTTGGTGAGTGATCACACCATTGTGGTTATCTGCATCATTAAGATCTTTATTGTATAGCTCTTCTGTGTATTCTTGCCACCTCTTCTTAATATCTTCTGCCTCTGTTAGGTCCATTTCATTTCTGTCCTTTATTGTGCCCATCTTTGCATGATATGTTCCCTTGGTATCTAATTTTCTTGAAGAGATTTCTAGTTTTTCCCATTCTGCTGTTTTCCTCTATTTCTTTGCATTGATCATTGAGGAAGGCTTTCTTATCTCTTTGCTATTCTTTGGATGGAGAAGGAAATGGCAACTCATTCCAGTAGCCTTGCCTGGAAAATCCCATGGATGGAGAAGCCTGGTAGGCTACAGTCCATGGGGTCACAAAGAGTCAGACACGACTGAGCGACTTCACTTCACTATTCTTTGGAACTCTTCATTCAAATGGGTATATCTTTCCTTTTTTCCTTTTTCTTTTGCTTCTCTTCTTTGCTCAGCTATTTGTAAAGCCCCCTTGGACTACCATTTTGCCTTTTTGCATTTATTTTTCTTGGGGATGGTCTTGATCCCTGTCTCCTGTACAATGTCACGAACCTCCATCCATAGTTCTTCAGGGACTCTATCAGCTCTAATCCCTTGAATCTATTTGTTACTAGACTGTATAATTGTAAGGGATTTGTTTTAGGTCATACCTGAATGACTTAGTGGTCTTCCCTACCTTCCTTAATTTAAGTCTGAATTTGGCAATAAGGAATTCATGATTTGAGCCACAGTCGGCTTCCAGTTTTGTTTTTGCTGTCTGTGTAGAGCTTCTCCATCTTGATCTGTAAAGAATATAATCAATCTGATTTGGCTATTGACCACTGGTGATGTCCATGTTTAGAGTTATCTCTTGTGTTGTTGGAAGAGGGTGTTTGCTATGGCCAGAGTGTTCACTTGGCAAAATTATGTTAGACTTTGTCCTGCTTCATTTTGTACTACAAGGCCAAACTTGCCTGTTATTCCAGGTGTCTCTTGACTTCCTACTTTTGCATTCCAGTCCCTTATGATGAAAAGGGACTTTTTTTGTTGTTGTTGTTAGTTTTAGAGAGTTTTATAGGTCTTCATAGAACCATTCAACTTCACCTTCCTCAGCATTAGTAGTTGGGGCATGGTTTTGAACTACTGTGATATTAAATGGTTTGCCTTGGAAATGACTAGAGATCATTCTGTCATTTTTGAGATTGTACCCAAGTACTGCATTTTGGACTCTTGTTGACTACAAAGGCTACTGCATTTCTTGTAAGGGATTCTTGCCCACAATAGTAGATATAATGGTCATGTGAATTAAATTTGCCGATTCCAGTGATTTTAGTTCACTGATTCCTAAAAAGTTGATGTTCACTCTTGCCATCCCCTGTTTGACCAATTCCAATTTAGCTTGGTTCATTGGCCTAACATTGCAGGTTCTTATGCAATATTGTTCTTTATAGTATTGGACTTTACTTTTACCACCAGACACATCTATAGTTGGGTGTGGTTTCCATTTTGCCTCAGCTTCTTCATTTCTTCTGGAGCTATTTCTTCCACTCTTCTCCAGTAGCATATTGGAGCTATTTTCCTCTCTTCTCCAGTAGTAGAAAGATATAATGCTTAGAAAAAATCCTGAAGTACCATGGGGTCTGAGAGGCCAACAGGAAAGGGCATTTCTTTATCAAAGTATATTTTTGGTTTATGTAGTTGAAAGAGGGAGGGAGGTTTGCTGACAAGGAGGGCTTCTCCTGTGGCCCAGATGGTAAAGAATCTGTCTGCAATGCAGGAGACCTGAGTCTGATTCCTGGGTTGGGAACATCACCTGAAGAAGGGAATTGCAACCCCTTCAGTATTCTTGCCTGGATTATTCCATGGACAGAGGGGCATGGTGGGCTATAGTCCATGGGCAAAGAGTTAGACATGACTGGGTGACTAACACTTTAATTTCATGAAGTGAGACTGAAAATGACTCTATGGTCAATAGAGTATCAAGACAAAAGGAACATAATCTCTTGGTGCACAAAGAAGCATTGCATATTCTTTATTGCAATACTTCTACTCAAAGCAAATAATACAAATAATTTCTATCACATCAGTGAGAAAGATAAAGGTAAGTTACTATTATTGGAATAGGCTTTCTT
Source organism: Cephalophus harveyi (assembly GCA_006410635.1). Lineage (NCBI taxonomy): Eukaryota > Metazoa > Chordata > Mammalia > Artiodactyla > Bovidae > Cephalophus > Cephalophus harveyi. The sequence continues at coordinate 200,872 of SJYT01001140.1, read as the reverse complement.
TGGAAGTAATTTATATATAATGAAATTCACCCACTTTAACAGCCTATGTCAATGAGTTTTAACAAAAAGATATGTGTGTGTATATATATATATAAGTATGTACTACATCGGAAGGACTAATGTTGAAGCTGAAACTCCAATACTTTGGCCACCTGATGCAAAGGGCTGACTCATTTGAAAAGACCCTGATCCTGGGAAAGAGTGAGGGCAGGAGGAGAAGGGGACAACAGAGGATAAGATGGTTGGATGGCATCACCGACTCAATGGATATGAGTTTGGGTAAACTCCGGGAGTTGGTGATGGACAGGGAGGCCTGGAGTGCTGTGGTCATGGAGTTGTAAAGAGTTGGACACAATTGAGTGACTGAACTGACTGACTACCATCATTTCACATGCTAACAAGGTAATGCTCAAAATATTTCAAGCTAAACTTCAACATTATGAACCAAGAACTTCCAGATGTACAAGCTGGTTTTAGAAAAGGCAGAGGAACCAGAGATCAAATTGCCAATGTATGTTGGTTCATAGAATAAGCAAGGAAATTCCAGAAAAAAATATATACTTCTGCTTCACTGAGTATGCTAAAGCCTTTGACTGTTTGGATCACAATAAATTGTGGAAAATTCTTGAAGAGATGAGAATACCAGAACACCATACCTGCCTCCTGCAAAACCTGTGTGCAGGTCAAGAAGAAGCAGTTAGAAATGGACATGGAACAATGGACTGTTTCAAAATTGGGAAAGGAGTACATCAAGGCTGTATATTGTCACCCTCCTTATTTAACTTATATGCAGAGTACATCAGGCAACCTGCTGGGCTGGTTGACTCACAAGCTGGAATTGAATCACTGGGATAAATATCAACAATGTCAGATATACAGGTGATACCACTCTAATGGCAGAAAGCAAACAGGAACTAAAGAGCCTCCTGATGAAGGTCAAAGAAGAGAGTGAAAAAACTGGCTTAAAATTCAATATTTAAACAGCTAAGTTCATGCCATCTGGTCCCTTCACTTTATGGCAAAAAGATGGAGAAAAAGTACAAATAGTGACAGACTTTATTTTCTTGGGCTCCAAAGTTACTTCTGACAGTAAATGCAGCCATGAAATTAAAAATATGCTTGATCCTTGGAGGAAAAACTATGACAAAACTAGAAAGCTTATAAAAAAGCAGACATCACTTTGCAGTCCAAGGTACACAAAGTCAAAGCTATGGCTTTTCCAGTATACATATAGGATGTGAGAGTTGGACTATAAAGAAGATGGAGAGTTGAAGAATTGTTGGTTTCAAATTGTGGTACTGGGGAAGACTCTTGAGAGTCCCATGGACTGCCAGGAGACCAAACTAGTCAATACTAAAAGAAATCAACCCTGAATATTCATTGGAAGGACTGATGCTGAAACTGAAGCTCCAATACTTTGGCCACCTGATGTGAAGAGCTGACTCATTGGAAAAGGCCCTAATGCTAGGAAGGATTGAGGGCAGAAGAAGGTGGTGACAGAGAATAAGATGGTTGGATGGCATCACTGACTCAGTGGACATGAATCTGAACAAATTCTGGGAGACAGTTAAGGATAAGGAAGCCTAGTATATTGCACAAAGGGGTCACAAAGTTTGGACACGACTTAGTGGCTGAACAACAGCCAACTACCATCACAGTTGAGATACAGAACATCTCAACTACTCCAGAAAGATCCCTTTCAGTCACTAGGTTTTAAGCTTTACTGAAAAACAAAACAAACAAATAAATAAGTGCTACCATGCTTCAGCATAGCTGTGGCTTTTGAGATGACAAGGCATAAGGACACATTCTTTTTGTTCAGCTTATCCTGCTCCTATTATAGAAGACAGAGGCCCTAACCAGTAATAATTGGTTAAGCAATTAAATTTGCATTTAGGAATATATTTCTCTTGGATTTAATCTCACATTTCCTTTGGATCTGTAGTCAGAATGTACTCTACCATTAACCCCCTCCCCCATCCATAACTCTGAAATTAAATTGGAAATGGTCACTTCCCCACCTCATTACATGAAAGGTCCCCACTCTCCTGTGGGACTAATCCCATGTATAAAGAACCTTTGGCTGAGCCAGGGAATATCTCCTGATCAAATTCATTTGATGGTGCTCCAATTACCCACAGTGCCCAAGTCTTTTCTGTTTCTTTGTCGTCTAGTTGACAAAGCGTAGCAGTTGTGAAGTCAAATTGATGTTCACTGGAACCTGCCATGACCTTCTCTGCTACTTCCCAGGATTCTGATAGGGCAGAATGAGAGAGACCCAGAATCTAACAGTAAGGGCACAATTATATAACTACAATCTGGTCACAATGAAACTAATTTTCTAGATAAATATACAGGCAACTGACCAAAAAGAAGGGTTCATTATTGAACTTCAGAAGCCTCAATATATTTGTAAAAGGAAATTATCAAGTGTATGTTTGCTAAGCATTTTCAAATTCCTGTGGAAATAAAAATACCATCTTAAATCTCAATGTAAGTAAGTGTGTTTTCAAACACAAAACCAAGAAGACTGCCTTTTTAGCCATGAAATGTCACCTTGGGAAGTATTACTTGTGCTCAAACAGATAAAATTCCTGGTACTTCATTATGTCTCTTCCACTTATATGACAAAAGAGAATAACTAATTGGGAGAGAAAGACAGGTTTTATATTTTCAGGCCATTATAAAAAATGTAACCCATTCAAACAACAGAGTGTTTATTACTTATGTGGTCACCAGGTAGAGTTAATTGGCCTCTGAAACCTATTGTATCAGTCACTAGGAAGTACCTATAAAGCTAAAATTTTAATCTCTCATCACCACTGAATATTCACATGAATACTGCAGTTACTAATTTTAAAAAGGAAAACTACTTAATTTATGGTTATATGCTGAGAAGAGAGATTTAATGTGGTTTTCTATCTTGAGTACAAATTCCATATTCCACTCTGCTTTATATCCACATCATCTAGGACCATGATTTGAACAAAGACGTTTAGTATGTATTTCCTTATGTAAGCTTTACAAGTAAATAATACCTAAGGGTGGCCTTATGGTATGGATATCTTCCCAATTTTTTCTTTAAACTCTAATTGTAGGACTAAAATTAATCTTAAAGAAATTAAAAATAATCCCAATTATTCATTTATTGGAAGTTGGTAACATTTACTTGGAAATATACCCTTAGATTTGGATTCATTTTGCATGCATTTTTTTGTTCCTCAAAAAATTTTTTTTCTTTCCAGTGTACTTTGAGGGCCACCTTTCTTCAAACTGTCTTTTTCATCCCTAGAGAGTACTTGGTTACTGGAAGAGCTGGTGAACACTCCAGGAAAATTAACATGCTGATGGAAAGCCAGTCCAGTATTCTTGCCTAGAAAATTCCATGGACAGAGGGGCCTGGTGAGCTATAGTCCATGGGGCCACAGAAAGTCAGACACAACTAAGCAATGAGCATACACATACATCCTGAACTTTAATAACTGTCTACCATATATCCACCTAAGTCACCAATGGGGCCTCAGAGAGATTAACATAGATGGCCACCAACGCTGTTTGCAGTGGCAGTTGTCAATTGTGATCCTCGGCTATAGAACACATGTTCCATGAAGGCTCTGTCTTTAGTTGTCTCTGCTTTCAGAATCAAGGCAAAAATTAGGTTAAAAATTCCATTTGTTAGAGAAGAACAGAGCAATATATAAATTGAGCATACATTTTAGCATGAATATTTTATATTTAACATTACTAGAGGGTTCATATTATATATATTCAATTAAAATAGGCATGCTAATAGATTTATAGACTAGCTGCTGCTAAGTCGCTTCAGTTGTATCCGACTCTGTGTGACCCCATAGATGGCAGCCCATCAGGCTCCCCCGTCCCTGGGATTTGCCAGGCAAGAACACTGGAGTGGGTTGCCGTTTCCTTCTCCCATGCATAAAAGTGAAAAGTGAAAGTGAAGTCGCTCAGTCGTGTCCGACTCTTAGCGACCCCATGGACTGCAGCCTACCAGGCTTCTCCGTCCATGGGATTTTCCAGGCAAGAGTACTGGAATGGGGTGCCATTGCCTTCTCCGTATAGACTAGCTACATGTATATAAAGTATGCATGGTAAAAATACATCTTATCTTTTTTTCATTTTAGAAAATTACTTTTTTCCTTTTTATAAGTTCTATATATCAACTCTGAATATTCATTGGAAGGATGCTGAAGCTCACAGTGGAAATAGTGTCAGACTTTATTTTTTTGGGCTCCAAAATCACTGCAGATGGTGATTGCAGCCATGAAATTAAAAGACGCTTACTCCTTGGAAGGCAAGTTATGACCTACCTAGATAGCATATTCAAAAGCAGAGATATTGCTTTGCCAACAAAGGTCCATCTAGTCAAGACTATGGTTTTTTCAGTGGTCATGTATGGATGTGAGAGTTGGACTGTGAAGAAAGCTGAGTGCCAAAGAATTCATGCTTTGAACTGTGGTGTTGGAGAAGACTCCTGAGAGTCCCTTGGACTGCAAGGAGATCCAACCAGTCCATCCTAAAGGAGACCATTCCTAGGTGTTCATTGGAAGGACTGATGCTGAGGCTGAAACTCCAACACTTTGGCCACCTCATGTGAAGAATTGACTCACTGGAAAGACCCTGATGCTGGGAGGGATTGGGGGCAGGAGGAGAAGGAGATGACAGATGATGAGATGGCTGGATGGCATCACTGACTCGATGGACGTGAGTCTGAGTGAACTCCGGGAGTTGGTGATGGACAAGGAGGCCTGATGTGCTGTGATTCATGGGGTCACAAAGAGTCGGACATGACTGAGCAACTGAAATGAACTAAATTGAATTGAACTGAAGCTCCAGTACTTTGGCCACCTGATGTGAAGAGCCAAGTCACTGTAAAAGACCCTTATGTTGGGAAAAATTGAAGGAAGGAGGAGAAAGGGACAACAGAGGACAAGATGGCTGGATGGCATCATTGACTCAATGGACATGAGTCTGAGCAGGCTCTAGGAGATTGTGAAGGACAGGGAGGCCTGGCATGCTGCAGTCCATAGGGTCATACCAAGTCAGACATGACTGAGCCACTGAACATCAATGTATCATAGCTTATTTCAACATGGCTGGTAACTCCAAAAGTCTCAACATTCTAGAAATGGTCAAAACTGGCATGCTGTGTTTCTTTGAGGATATCTTAATTTCCACTCTCTAAGACAAAAAAAAAAAAAAAAACAAACTTAAAAAAATCATAGTGTTGCACTCTTAAAATTTCATTTTCCTAGGTAGTTTTAAAATTGAGATGTTGAAATTAGTGAGAGAGAAGTTAAATATTTTAAAACATTATAAATATAAGAATGTGATCTTATTGTTGGAATGAACACAGCTGCTGTGAGGAAATCCATGGTGAAGCTAAAAATTAGAAAAATATGTTACTCCACAGGGAGTCAGTAGATCCTCACTGGTCGTTAAACTAAAATGCATTATTTTTCCCTAGAACTCATCAGATTTAACAAATTTTCTGATTAAATTAATTAACTAGGGAAGTAAGTGGAGTGACAGTAGATGCTGATTGAGTTTTCTGATTAGATCATAATCCATCTTAAACATATAAGGTAAGCATTTCTTTAAAAATTAGATTATACTTTTGACTTGTTGAGTAAAAACTACTAAGTGA
>SJYT01001140.1:180221-194583 GCA_006410635.1 Cephalophus harveyi | reverse complement strand
AGGAATATATATATATTACATTATATACACAAAATATTGATGAAATTTTGACTTTATTGAACACAAAGTATACCAGGTAAAATAATTTTCTGCATAAAATGTCTTCTCTCATTGTAGTTTTTGTTTTACGTTCTTTCCTTTCAAGAGTTGTGGAAGGCATATATGAAATGGTTGAGGGTTTTATTCAACTATATGAAGCTTTCTACATGTATTAAAAAAAATTTTTTTTTCAAAAAGAGTTAAAATGCACTCTTTCAAGCAAAAGAGCTTATGAACAATTATCTATTAATTTAATACATAAATACCAGTCTGGGTAAAGCACAAGCTAAAATCAAGACTGCCTGCAGAAACATCAGTAACTTCAGATACATAGATAACACCACCCTAATAGCAGAAAGCAAACAGGAACTAAAGAGCCTCCTGATAAAGGTGAAAGAGGAGTGAAAAAGCTGGCTTAAAACTCAGCATTCAAAAACTAAGATCATTCTTTTACATGCAGTTGACGAGTTTTCCCAGCATCACATGAAGAGACTATCTTTTCTCCACTGTATATTTTTACCTCCTTTGTCAAAGATAAGGTGTCTATAGGTTTGTGGATTTATCTCCAGACTTTCCATTTTGTTACACTGATCTATATTTCTGTCTTTGTGCCAGTACCATACTGTCTTGATGACTATAGCTTTGTAGAATAGTCTGAAGCTGGGAAGGATGATTCCTCCAGTTCCATTCTTTTTTCTCAAGATATTTTTGGCTATTTGAGGTCTTTTGTATTTCCATACAAATTGTGAAATTATTTGTTCTAGTTCTGTGAAAAATACCATGGTAGTTTGATAGGGATTGCATTTAATTTACAGACTATTTGGGGCAGTACAATCATTTTCACTATATTGATTCTTCCAATCCAAGGTCATGGTATATGTCTCCATTATTTGTATCATCTTTGATTTCTTTCATCAGTGTTTTATAGTTTTCTATATATAGGTCTTTTATCACTTTAGGTAAATTTATTCCTAAGTATGTTCTTTTCATTGCAATGGTGAATATGATTATTTCCTTAATTTTTCTGTTTTCTCATTGTTAGCATATAGGAATGCAAGGGATTTTTGTGTATTAATTATATATCCCAAACTTTACTATATTTGTTAATTAGCTCTTCTGGTGGCATCTTTAGGGTTTTCTATGTAGAGTATCATGTCATCTACAGTGAGAACACTTTCTAACACCATACACAAAAATAAACTCAAAACGGAGTAAAGACCTAAATGTAATACCAGAAACTATGGTTTCCCTGGTGGCTCAGACGGTAAAGCGTCTGCCTACAATGTTCAATCCCTGGGTCAGGAAGATCCTCTGGAGAAGGAAATGGCAACCCACTCCAGTACTCTTGCCTGGAAAATCCCATGGATGGAAGAGCCTGGTAGGCTACAGTCCATGGGGTCGCAAAGAGTTGGACACGACTGAGCAACTTCACTTTCACTTTCTTTCATAAACTCTTAGAGGAAAACAGGCAGAACACTCTCTGACATAAATCACAGCAAGATCCTCTATGGCTGACCTCCCAGAGTAATGAAAATAAAAACAAACAAACAAACAAAAAAACAAATGCAAACTAATTCAACTTAAAAGCTTTTGCACAATGAAGGCAACTATAAACAAGGTGAAAAGACAGCCCTCAGAATGGGAGAAAATAATAGTAAATGAAAAAACTGACAGATAATTAATCACAAAAATATACAAGCAGCTCAATACTGGAAAAACAAGCAACCTAATCAAAAAGTGGGCAAAAGACCTAAACAGACATTTCTCCAAAGAAGACTGACAGATGGCTAATAAATACATGAAAAGATGCTCAACATCACTCATTATTAGAGAAATGCAAATCAAAACCAGAAACATAATTTTACCAACAAAGGTCCATACAGTCAAAGCTATGGTTTTTCCAGTAGTCATGATGGATGTGAGAGCTGGACCATAAAGAAAGCTGAGCACTAAAGAATTGATGCTTTTGAACTATAATGCTGAATAAGACTCTTGAGAATCCCTTGGGCTGCAAGAAGATCAAACCAGTCAGTCCAAAAGGAAATCAACCCTTAATATTCAGTGGAAGGACTGATGCTGAAGCTGAAACTGCAGTTAATTTGGCCACCTGATGTGAAGAGCCAACTTTCGGAAAAGACCCTGATGCTGGAAAGATTGAGGGCAGAAGGAAAAGGGGTGACAGAGGATGAGATGGTTGGATGGCCTCATCAACTCAATGGACATGAGTTTGAGCAAACTCTGGAAGACAGTGAAGGGCAGGGAAGCCTGGTGTGCTGCATTCCATAGAGTCACAAAGAGCTGGACATGACTGAGTGACTGAACAGCAAAGAGCAACACTACAGAAAAGGAATCAGGGGTTAAATGTTTCCTCAACTCTAAATAATATATATATATTTTTGTTTCTGTCTCCAGTAAAATAATCATGTTCCTAAAACGTTCTCCCAGTGAACCAATCATATAATGCTGAATAAGACTCTTGAGAATCCCTTGGGCTGCAAGAAGATCAAACCAGTCAGTCCTAAAGGAAATCAACCCTTAATATTCAGTGGAAGGACTGATGCTGAAGCTGAAACTGCAGTTAATTTGGCCACCTGATGTGAAGAGCCAACTTTCGGAAAAGACCCTGATGCTGGAAAGATTGAGGGCAGAAGGAAAAGGGGTGACAGAGGATGAGATGGTTGGATGGCCTCATCAACTCAATGGACATGAGTTTGAGCAAACTCTGGAAGACAGTGAAGGGCAGGGAAGCCTGGTGTGCTGCATTCCATAGAGTCACAAAGAGCTGGACATGACTGAGTGACTGAACAGCAAAGAGCAACACTACAGAAAAGGAATCAGGGGTTAAATGTTTCCTCAACTCTAAATAATATATATATATTTTTGTTTCTGTCTCCAGTAAAATAATCATGTTCCTAAAACGTTCTCCCAGTGAACCAATCAACACCACCTTTAGTGAAGTTAAGAAACTTGGATGTAGAATGGCTCCATGGCTTCTCCTGTCGTTCGTCTCTGAGTGTCTCCCTGCCTCGCTCTCCCTTCCTCCCCACTGCCATCCACTTTGCATTTGTTTGGTTTATGTATATTTTAAAAATACCTATTATAAGCACAAAATTCAAAGAGTCATAATAAATTTGCAGAGTTGGACAGTAACTACCAAAATTCAGTTTTAGATCATTTCCATCATCCCCTAAAAATTCTCTGGAGCCCATTTGGTGCAATCTCACCAGAGAGTCTTAAGTTTGTATCTGTAAATTGGTCTCTTGTGGATATTTCTTATGAGTGGACTCATACAATAATATTTCCATGGTTCATTCATTTTGTAGTATACATCAGGATTTGGTTGTTTTTATTGTTGATTTGTATTCTACTATACAAATATACAACTTTTGTTTATCCATTTACCAGTTGATAAACTTTTGGATTGGTTCCAGTGTTTGCCATGCAAATAATGTTCTAATGAGCATTTTCATACAGGTTTGTAGTGTGTGTGTATATATATGTACATACAGGATACACACACACACACACGTCTCATTTTGTCTGGGCACATACTATGTTACCTAAAAAACATATTTAACTTTTAAAGAAACTGTTAAATTATGTTGCATTATTTAATATTCCCACACACAGAGTATGAGGGCTCCAGTAGGAAAATCACCGGTTTCTGAGTCAAAAATTCCTGTTATATGTTTTGTCATTTACTGGGTTTGTCATTTGTATCAAACCACAATCTACGAGCCTCAGCTTCTACATAAATAAGACAATCATAAGAACACTGGTCCCTATCACAGAGGATTTTTATATTCTGTGAGGAACAACATTTATATACTAGAGAATTCTATGTTCATATTTTATTATCTTGCATTTTGAATATTACAGCAAATAAAATTTCTAAATGTACACAAATGTATAGTAAAGAAAGACAGATAAATAGGAGTGAATGACTTGGGAATGACTATGCCATCAGAGCTCAGCACAATTTCCTAAACACACAGACAGTAAATGCCTAGCAGCCACTCCCAGCTAAAAGCTACACATTAAACAACAAATATTCAGAGCTATGAAGAAGAACAAGTGAATGTCATATTTGATCTCTTTTTTGCCTGTCTCGATATCTCAATAACAAGGTACTAGAAGAGATGCAAAAAAAGTAACGCTGACTATATCCTGGCCTTGGAATCTATTTGGTAGTTTTCTTTTTATTGTATCTCAAGTACTGGCTTATATATTTGTATCTTATATTTCAATGTTTCTTTGTTTTGTAATGTTTTTTACAAATTAAAATTTTATCTAACAAAACTCATCTGAAAGATTTATTTAATCAGATTTCAGATGATTTTTTGCACATTAAGTGCCCTGTTAGAAAGTACCAAAGAATTGGGATTCAAGAGGCCCCAATTTATGTCTTTATTCTGCTGATGAATAACTCTTAGACTTGAGAAAAATAAATTCACACCTCTGGGTTTTTATTTTACTCTATCTTGAAAAACAGAAGGGTAATTCCAGACCTAAAGTGCCCTTTTTTAATCAATTTTACCATACATATTTCTTGACTATAAGCACCTCCATGTTTTTAAAGCATGTGTGTGTTCAGTTGTGTTGGGACTCAGACTTTGGGGGGACTCCATGAATTGCAGTGCACCAGGCTCCTCTGTTTATAAGATTTCCCAAGCAAGAATATAGAGTGGGTTGCCATTTCCTTCTCCAGGGGATCATCCTGACCCAGGGATTGAACACACATCTCTTGCATCTCCTGCATTGGTAGGCATGTTCTTTATCATTTGCATCACCAGGGAAGATACAGATAATTTTCGTGTAACTTCCATGACTGCCTCGTGATCCACAGTTATAAATTCCTATTACAAACACAGTGAGGATCCGATGGAGGGTCTATGACTTACACCTTTGCAGCAGCTTGGGAAAGATTTTGAATCCACTGATTCAATGGAATCAGTGAAGCTGATTGGAGAAGGAAATGGCAACCCACTAGAGTATTCTTGCCTGGAGAATCCCAGGGACGGAGGAGCCTGGTGGGCTGCCATCTACGGGGTCGCACAGAGTCAGACACAGCTGAAGTGACTTAGCAGCAGCAGCAGTGAAGCTGATTGGAGCGTAAGCTCCAACCACTTGCAGCTTAATGCCAAGTGGCTATTAAAGAGGTGATTCTGATTTTAACATTTGGGACAGAAACTGACATGTGTTCATCACAGGACTACCCCAAATGTAATATTCAATGTAGTAAAGTAAACCAATATGGTATTGTAAAGCAAAATAAAGTAAAAATATATATATATATTTTTTTTTAAAAGAACACTTTGTTGTGTTAGACATTCATGTGTCAGATGCAGGAATAAATTCAACTGGCCCTAGCCAAAAGGGAAAATGAAGACAAACCACTCTCACTCCACGTCAAATATAAGAAATGCCAGGTTCAGCATCAATGATAAGAGTGCAGTGAATGTTAAAACAAGAACACTGTTTTTCTTCTCAAATGTTAACAGCATCACCTCAACTACTAAAGATCAACCAGACTTTATACTTCTCATCTTTGTTTATCCTCTCAGCATATGCTGCTCTGATAATTCTTCCTAATAAGAAGCAACATCAACAATCTCACTGTTTTATTAAAATCTCCAACAGTAAAATGAATGTTCCATTGGCCTGATCCCATGGCTCTCTCCCAGTACTTATTGCACCAACTGTTTTCCAAAATGTACCAGCTGACTCATTTAGAAATATATTTTCCTGTTAAAATTATAGTATTAAAACAAAGTCACAATAAGTTTACCTGTCAAAGGAGATAAGTTAGACCCATCTCAAATATCTGATTGAAGTTGCTGAAAATTTCACTATTTCATTTTTATTTTGTATACAGATCCTTTCAAAAATATTTAGTGGATTCATTCATTCATTTATTCACTCAACAGTTATTTATTCAGTGCCTTCTGTTTGGCCAGCACTATTTTAGGTATGAGAGATAAATTAAAGCAAATGAATTTGCTGACCACATGGTATTTTTAATCTAGTAGCAGAGACAGAAAATATACCAATAAAAATGATAGAGTAAAACCTCAGGTAGTGGTATTTTCCATAAAGAGGGTGATTGGGAAGAATTATCTGAGAAAGTGTGGTCTGAGAAGGCAACTCTGTGGATGCCTCAGTTCAGTGGAGCTTGAATGAAATGAAGTCAGCATTTTTTAATTTACCCATGTATTTTCATGAGTGCTTCTGAATTAAAACAAAAATTGAGGAATTCATTCAATAAATATTCATTCTGTATCATTTCTTCATGTAGTAATTTTTGTGAATATTGGGTTCCTTTTTAATGATGAAGATTTCTTACCTTGAATTTTTCTTGTCTGGCAATAGTAGGTGATACTTTTCTTCACACAGTAAGTTTCATGAATATTGGGTCCTAGTTTCTTTATGATCAGGATTATGTCTTGAATTAGCTTTTCGAGCTGACTTATTAGAAAAGACCCTGATGCTGGGAAAGATTGAGGGCAGGAGGAGAAGGGGAGAACAGAGGATGAGATGATTGTATGGAATCACCAACTCGATGGACATGGGTTTGGGTGAACTGTGGGAGTTGGTGATGGACAGGGAGGCCTGGCGTGCTGTGGTTTATGGGTCGCAAAGAGTCGAACATGACTGAGTGACTGAACTGAGTGACAACAGATAATACTTGAGGGGTAGGGCAGCTCATTATGCCTCTTAGTGCAAAGTTGCATGTACTTCATGCTACATTGAAGTATAGTTGTGCAGTTTCTTTAATACCAATCCAATCTTGCTGTTCTTGTTTCCTTGTTGTCATTGGCCTGTTTTAATCTGACATCTTATTCTTTAATGGTATCTTATTCACAGAGGGCAAATTCTTCTTAGCTTGTTTTTTCTTTCCTTACCCTCCTGAATCTTTAAGGGGAAGCTTCACTTTTAAGCTTCACTTTAAGGGGAAGCCTCCCACCTTCATTCTGCTTACTTCTTCCTAAGAATGGAATTTTTCAAGTTTTCACCTCGTTGTCCTCCTTNTTATTCACAGAGGGCAAATTCTTCTTAGCTTGTTTTTTCTTTCCTTACCCTCCTGAATCTTTAAGGGGAAGCTTCACTTTTAAGCTTCACTTTAAGGGGAAGCCTCCCACCTTCATTCTGCTTACTTCTTCCTAAGAATGGAATTTTTCAAGTTTTCACCTCGTTGTCCTCCTTGTCCTGTGCATTAAAAATGCAGGTCATTATCCTCTGCCTTCCCAGTAACCAGTCATTTGATTAATCACATGGCAGACATGCTCTATCCTCTGGGAATCTGCCTGCAACGCAGGAGACACAGAGACATAGGTTCGATCGCTGGGTCAGAGAAGATCCTCTGGAGTAGGAAATGGCAACCTGCTCCAGTATTCCAGCCTGGAAGGCTACAGTTCATAGCATCACAAAAGTTGGATAGATTTGAGCACAAAGATGTGTTCTCAGTGTTCCCCATGCAGAGTGGATTATATTCTTCCCTCCAAAAGCTGAGTGATGTTATATCTATTTCATTACCAAACACATCTCATAACCTCTGCTCTCGTTGAAACACAGCAGTGGAACTGGGCCTGTCAGCCCATGCTGTGCCTAGAAGAACCCAAGAGGAGATTGCAGGAGGAGAAGTGAAGGCTTTTCTAGACTGAAAGGTGAGAGGTTTGTGGGGGACAGTATCCAATAAAGAAGATGGCTTCAAATAGATGCTCCTACTACCATCACCTTGCTCTTCCAGACCAGCCAAGATGCACTTCCAAACCTGATCGCTTCAATTTTGAAACACAGTCAAGTTCAAATCCTCTTTGACTCCTTCTCTGCAGATCACCCTTTGTTTGTGCTCATTTGTCTTCCCCTGCCTAGAGGTGGAAGTCTCCGTGTCCACAAAGTCCAATGCCTTGGCAGTAATCAGCCTTCTGACTCCTTGAACTCACCCTCCCTTCTTATTCTGTGAATTCTTTAGACACAAACAACAAATGCCACACAGAAGAAAGATTAGGAGAAGTGGAGGAGGAGAAGGAGAGAAAGGAGGAGAGAAATGTGGACTACCTACCATGAAATGAAGGACCTCCATGTGTTTATTTGGCCTGGGGACAATGTGGGCAGCTTCCATCCCCATCCCCCCACCCCAAATCTTGCCTTTGGCTTCCCCATCCTCCTTTCCTTGTGCTTTACCTTATAAGGATTTATTACAAGGCAAATTAATATTTTTAATATTTGGGATGGTGTTTGGGTACACTGCCTCCCTGTTGCACAGAAACCATTCCACTGCTCTGCGCCAAGCCTCCCACCCTGAACCCAGACCCCTCCTGTAGTTATATACCTCTTTCCTGGTTTCTGAGAGGCACTTACATCATTATGCATAAATAAATATATTACAAGTAGAGTGAGAGCTTCTGCTCAGTTGAGGCCACATGACCCTCAAAGAATGCAGTCAGATTGGTAACACTGCTTCAGGAAATTTCCAGTTCTCCTGGCTCAGGCTCCCTTTGCTCTGGCTGGCTGTACCTGACCGTCTCCAGCTCTCTGTTTCCTGATGGTTTCTGGCCTCTCTGGCTGTTTCCAGCCATCCTGGCTCTCTCTTTCCTGCCATTGCTCATTTCTGCCTGTTCTTAACTCACCATTTTATTCTGTCTCTTTTCTGACTGTCCCTGACTGTCCAGCTGTCTTCTGATTCTGGATTCACTGGGGACGTGAGATTTTACTTTTGTAAGTAAGCCTAAGGGCATCAAAGGTTGTTACAAGCTGCATCCTCGAAAATTCAGGTTACGATGAGGCCTACCCTCAATCAACCACACTTTCTTCAATCCCCACCTTCCCCATCTCTATTTGTGATTCCCTTTCTATAATGTATACCTGATCCCCAGGGTATTGGGGCTATCTAGTACTGGGCTACTATCCTCCCCTCATGACACTGCATTGTCATCAACAAAGAACTCTTATTAAAAAAAAAAAAAAAAAAAATCCAGATGATGTTATGTTTGATTCATACCTGTCTGAAATTTTTCCAGCTATTAATACATATTATTTATGATCACCACCATCATCATCCCCATCATCTATGATAAACAACTTATTAACTATCATCCTGCTCAAGAATGTTAATAGTGGAGATAAAACATCCTTGACCCCTCTCTAATCCTTATCAGAATCAGCCAAATGTTACTGAGAATTAACGCCTATAAGCCCTGTTATGGGCCTGCTAGCATAACTAACTTGTGGAAATATGCAATTCGACTGGGTCTATTAACAATTTCAGAAAGTATGCACATGTTTACGAACTTATCAAAATGAATGACTACTGGATGGGGAGAGATCTCTGCTTTTTCATTGCAACTACTTTTATCTGACTTCTGGCAACCTATCCTCAAATTAGGGTAGGACTTTGGAGTTTGCTTCAAAGCCATAAGAAACTAGAACATCTTCTTATCCAATAACCATGGCTTAAGAAAAATTTTAAAATATTAATAAAATGGATGAGTAAATTAAAAAAAAAAAAAGGACCTGAAAATAAATGAATTCCCAAGTAATCTATGACTGACAGAGGATTCTAGACAATATAAGTCAACAGTGGGAATATTTTGATTTTTTGCTAACTTAAGATAAAATGAAAATTGCACCCTTCACTTTCTTTACTTTATGTTCAAAGTCTTAGGAAACAGCAGGTGCTTGTCTAATTTCTGTGAAAATAAACTTCATTTTAATTACATGAGATTCATCAAATTGCTAAATTTAGAAAAGAAACAGAATGAGTTACTATTTAAGGTCAAAACAGGACTAATCTATAACAGCATTTATCCACTCCTTACTTTAAAAAAGAGAAGGATAAGAAAAATACAGATATTAAAATAGGGAAGAACTGAAAAGAAAAATAAAGAAGTTGAAAGCAAGTGACGAAGGAGAGACCAGCATGACCGACACTTAGATTTTCTCTGTTTAGATTTAAGATCAAATTAATTTAGGATTCTTTGTTGAATAAATGTGGTAGAATCCCTATTTCATTTGTTTCAGGCACTTAACCACACACTATTTGATCACAAGATAAAGAGCTGAGCATGTTATTTGAACTTTATCTAACGTGAGTGGATGGAGAGATGCGAGGAGGGGGAACTGGCAACAAGAATTTGCCCCCTGGTGACAATATCTGGTGACATTATTGGTTGAAGGGCTTAGAGATGCCACTGGTATCTACTAGTTAGAGGCCAGAGGTGCTAATAAACAGGCTACAATGTACAAGGTAGGCCCACACAACAAAGAATTATCTGTCTCAAATACCAGTCATGCCCACACTGAGAAATCATGACCTAGATCAGTCCTTCTCAAACTTTAGCCATTAGAACCACCTGGAGTACTTGTTAAAACCACAGCTGCTGGACGCATCCCTAACATTTCTGACTCAGTAGGTCTCAGATGGGGGCTTCCCAGGTGGTGGTGGTGGTGCTGCTGCTGCTGCTAAGTCGCTTCAGTCGTGTCCAACTCTGTGTGACCCCGTGGACGGCAGCCCACCAGGCTCCCCCATCCCCGGGATTCTCCAGGTAAGAACACTAGAGTGGGTTGCCATTTCCTTCTCCAATGCATGAAAGTGAAAAGTGAAAGTGAAGTAACTCAGTCGTGTTCGACTCTTTGCGACTCCCTGGACTGCAGCCTTCCAGGCTCCTCCATCCATAGGATTTTCCAGGCAAGAGTACTGGAGTGGGTCACCATTGCCTTATCCCAGGTGGTGCTAGTGGTAAACAAACCCCCTGCCAATGCAGGAGAGGTAAGAGTTGTAGGTTTGGCCCCTGGGTTGGGTAGGTCCCCTGGAAGAGGGCATGGCAACCTATTCCAGTATTCTTGCCTGGAGGATTCCGTGGACAGATGAGCCTGGCCAGCTAAAGTCCATAGCGTCACACTGAGTCAGATACGACTAAAGCGACAACCTGCAAGCAAGTCTCAGGTGCAGCCCTAGAATTTACATTTCTTACAAATTTCTTGGTGTTGCTAATGCTACTTGTCTGGGAACTGCATATTGAGGAACACAGTGTGTGATAAGTTGCTTCAGTCAAGTTCGATTCTGTGGAATGCTATGGACTGTAGCCCACCAGGCTCATGTTTCCATGAGATTCTCTGGGCAAGAACACCAGAGTGGGTTGCCATACTCTCCACCAGGGGATCTTCCCGACAAAGGGATGGAACCGAGTCTCATGTCTCTTGAATTAGCAGGTGGGTTGTTTATTAGCACCACCTGGGAACCACCTTGAGAAACACCATCTTCACTTAAACAACTTTGACAACACCAGTTGTAAAATCCTATGCTTCTCCTTAGGTAAGATATAGAATAGCTATATTCACAAATGTAATGTCCATCTTCCCTTCCAAATTCTAACATCAATTAGAGCAAGGGCAGTGTCTGTTTAGTTCATTACTGCTTATTCACACAACAGGCACTCAACTTTCCAGTGAATAAAAATGTCTTGAATTTAAGTGTTAAGAACATTGCTGCAAAGTTACAAAGTCTAAGAGTTTGAACCCTATTTTCTTTACAGAACACCAACAAAATGTTTGTTAATCACAGACTTTTCACATTAAGAGATAAAAGTCCGGGAGGGGAGCCTTACTACCAATTGTTTACTTTCTGCCTTTGAAGGTTGAAAGTGCTGCAAAAACTGTTCCAACTATTTTAGTTCAATTCAGTCACTCAGTCTCATCCAAATCTTTGCAACCCCATGGACTACACCATACCAGGCCTCCCTGTCCATCATCAACTCCCAGAATTTATCAAACTCATGCCATTAACTCAGTGCTGCCATCCAGTGTACCATCTCATTCTCTGTCCTCCCCTTCTCCTCCCACCTTCAAACTTTCCCAGCATCAGGATCTTTTCAAATGAGTGAGCTCTTCGCATCAGGTGGCCAAAGTATTGGGAGTTTCAGCGTCAGCATCAGTCCTTCCAGTGAATATTCAGGACTGAATTCCTTTAGGAAGGAGTGGTTAGGTCTTCTCACATTCCAAGGGACTCTCAAGAGTTTTCTCCAACACTATGGTTCAAAAGCATCAATTCTTCTGCACTCAGCTTTCTTTATAGTCCAACTCTCACATCCATACATGACTACTGGAAAAACCATAGCTTTGACTAGATGGACATTTGTTGGCAAAGTAATGTCTCTGCTTTTTAATATGCTATCTAAGTTGGTCATAAGTTTTCTCCCAAGGAGCAAGCATCTTTTAATTTCATGACTGCAGTCACCGTCTGCAGTGATTTTGGAGCCCCCCTAAATAAAGTCTCTCACTGTTTCCACTATTTCCCCATCTATTTGCCATGAAGTTATGGGACCAAATGCAATGATCTTAGTTTTCTGAATGTCGAGATTTAAGCCAACTCTCTCACTCTTCTCTTTCACTTTCATCAAGAGGCTTTTAGTTCTTCTTCACTTTCTACCATAAAGAGGGAGTCATCTGCATATCTAAGGTTATTTATATTTCTCCCGGCAATCTTGATTCCAGCTTGTGATTCATCTAGCCCCATGTTTCTCATGATGTACTCCGCATATAAGTTAAATAAGCAGGGTGACAGTCTACAGCCTTGACGTACTCCTTTTCCTATTTGGAACCAATCTGTTGTTCCATGTCCAGTTCTAACTGTTGCTATCTGACCTGCAAACAGGTTTCTCAGGAGGCAAGTCAGGTGGTCTGGTATACCCATCTCTTTAAGAATTCTCCACAGTTTGCTATGATCCACACAGTCAAAGGCTTTGGCATAGTCAATAATGCAGAAGTAGACATTTTTTTGAACTCTCTTATTTTTTTGATGATCCAACGGATGTTGGCAATTTGATCTCTGATTCCTCTGCCTTTTCTAAATCCAGCTTGAACATCTGGAAGTTCACAGTTCACGTACTGCTGAAGCCTGGCTTGGAGAATTTTCAGCATTACTTTACTAGTGTGTGAGATGAGTGCAATTGTGCGGTAGTTTGAGCAGTATTCTGCATTGCCTTTCTTTGGGATTGGAATGAAAACGGTCCTTTTCCAGTTTGTGGCCACTGTTGAGTTTTCCAAATTTGCTGACATATTGAGTGCAGCACATTCACAGCATCATCTTTTAGGATTTGAAATAGCTCAAATGGAATTCTATCACCTCCATTAGCTTCATTCATAGTAATGCTTCCTAAGGCCCACTTGACTTTCATTCCAGGATGTCTGGCTCTAGGTGAGTGATCATACCATTGTGATTATCTCGGTCATGAAGATATTTTTTGAATAGTTCTTCTATGTGTTCTTGCCATCTCTTCTTAATATCTTCTGTTTCTGTTAGATCCATAACGTTTCTGTCCTTTATGGAGCCCATCTTTGCATGAAAAGTTCCCTTGGTCTCTCTAATTTTCTTGAAATAATTTCTAGTCTTTCCATTCTATTATTTTCCTCTATTTCTTTGCACTGATCACTGAGGAAGGCTTTCTTATCTCTCCTTGCTATTCTTTGGAACTCTGCATTCAAATGGGTATATCTTTCCTTTTCTCCTTTGCCTTTCACTTCTTTTCTTTTTTTTTTTTTTAATTTTATTTTTACTTTATTTTACTTTACAATACCGTATTGGTTTTGCCATACATTGACATGAATCCACCATGGGTGTATATTAGCTCCCAATCCCGAATCCCCCTCCCACCTCCCACCCCACATCATCTCTCTGGCTCATCCCTGTGCACCAGCTCCAAGCATCCTGTATCCTGTATCGAACATAGGCTTGTGCTTCGTTCTTACATGTTAGTTTACATGTTTCAATGCCATTCTCCCAAATCATCCCACCCTCTTCCTCTCCCATAGAGTCCAAAAGTCCTTTCTATACATTTGTGTCTCTTTTGCTGTCTCACATACAGGGTCATCACTGCCATCTTTCTATATTCCATATATATGTGTCAGTATACTGTATTGGTGTTTTTCTTTCTGGCTTACTTCACTCTGTATAATAGGTTCCAATTTCATCCATCTCATTAGAACTGATTCAAATGAATTCTTTTTAATGGCTGAGTAATACTCCATTGTGTATATGTACCACAGCTTTCTTATCCATTCATCGGCTGATGGACATCTAGGTTGTTTCCATGTTCTGGCTATTATAAACAGTGCTGCGATGAACATTGGGGTACATGTGTCTCTTTCGATTCTGGTTTCCTCGGTGTGTATGCCCAGCAGTGGGATTGCTGGGTCATAAGGCAGATCTATTTGCAGTTTTTTAAGGAATCTCCACACAGTTCTCCATAGTGGCTGTACTAGTTTGCATTCCCACCAGCAGTGTAAGAGGGTTCCCTTTTCTCCACACCCTCTCCAGCATTTATTG
>SJYT01001140.1:122894-171481 GCA_006410635.1 Cephalophus harveyi | reverse complement strand
TGTAAAAGAAAAACAATGTCAGTTTAATAATTCTTATAGTTTTAATGAAGTAACATTTTTTCTTTAAAGGAGAAAATTTCTTATTAGTAAAATTCACTTTTCATATAATATATGGAAATACATACACATTTTAAATTTAAGTACAAATCCCTCTAGGGCAAGTGGTTTATTTGATAGGAATACTACTAATACTAAAAAATAATCAAAAGAATTTTTTGATTCATAAAGTGAAAAATTAGGATAAGTAGTACCTAAACTATGTCTTTTGGAGAGTATGCAATTACCACTATAAAAATCAAAGCCAGAAACTCTATAATTCAATAGTGGGTCAGTTCAATTAAGTTCAGTCACTCAGTCATGCCCGACTCTTTGCAACCCCATGAACTGCAGCATGCCAGGCTTCCCTGTCCATCACCAACACCAAGAGCTTACTCAAACTCGTCCATTGAGTCAGTGATGCCATCCAACCATCTCATCCTCTGTCGTCCTTTTCTCTCCTGCTCTCAATCTTTCTCAGCATCAGGGACTTTTCCAGTGAGTCAGTTCTTCATATCAGGTGGCCAAAATACTGTAGCTTCAGCTTCAGCATCAGTCCTTCCAATGAATATTCAGGACTGATCTCCTTTAGGATGGACTGATTGGATCTCCTTGCAGTCCAAGGGACTCTCAAGAGTCTTCTCTAACACCACAGTTCAAAAGCATCAATTCTTTGGTGCTCAGCTTTCTTTATATTTAGCATAAGGTTTTCAAAATGTGTTCATGTTGTTATATGTATCAGAATTTCATTCCTTTTGAAGATTAAATAATTTTTTATTTCATGTGTATACCACATTCTGTTTATCCATTTATCCACTGATAGACATTTGAGTTATCCCTCTTTTGGGCTACTGTGAATACTGCTGTTATGAATATTGGTGTACATATATCCTGAGTGCCTGCTTTCCATTATTTTGGGTACACACCTGAAGAGGAATTTCTGGATCTTACAGTAATTCCCATCAGGAAAGCATAAAGGTTCCAATTTCTCTACATACTTGACAACATTTGCTACTTTCTGCTTTTTGTTTATTTTCTATGGTCATTCTAATTAATGAGAAGTAATATTTCACTGTGGTTCGATTTGCATCTTATTAGTAGTGTTGTGTAACATCTTTTCATGTGCTTGATCCCACGATTTTTATCACAGTTATTGTTTAATTTGAAATTTCATCCACAGTAAAAGTTCTCTCTTTCAGTTTGAACCCCTAGTAATATAAATGGCCTTAACAATATTTTTAATACATTCTATAAAATAAATATGACTTTTATTCTTGATGTCCATGCATATCATTTGTTTGGCACTATGAAATGCCTAGAATACATTAGTAAACTAAAATACATATTATAAAAATTAAATTGTTTGAATTAAGATTGAGACACAACAAAAACATTCTACCATTATTGTTCATTTTTTAGTGACAGCTTTTACAATACCACCAAGAGAGTCATTTATCACCTTCAAAATTCACACCAATTTCCTCCTGATTGAACTTAAATATATTAGTCATATTCTTAATATGTTTCACACACTGTGGTGCAAGCTGTTGCTTACTGCATGATTAAGGTAAAGGAACACCAAATTATGAATATTTAAGTTGCCATCTGCTTTCCTACCCAGCATCACTTTCCATTTTTAAAAGCACCATGGAGACCTTTATCTGAGATTGTTGTAGAAAAAAATACCTTAAACTATACAAAAGCTGTGCTTATCAACCTTATCACTTGGAGAATGAAACTTTACTCTTTCAGAATCAATCTGATGATCTGTTAACATATTTCACTTATACAGATAACGTGGCTGGGAAGTACCTCTTTTAATCACTTTCACTTCACTTGGACTTCATAGACTCCACTTTTTAAAATCTATATCATGAATTAAAGTCTCTAGGGGGGACCTGAGACAGATTCCAGCTATTTGAGCCAATAAATATTGTATTACAAATAAGTAGCAGCTCCATAAGGAAGTCGGCATGAGATACAGGTGGGTAAACAACTGGGTCACAATTTCAACATGCCCAGAAAAGTGTAAAATTCATAAGACATATTTCTTCTTTAAAGCTGAACCCTCCCTCAGTGGTTAAAGCAAACGGTGGTTGACATTTGTAAAGGAGCTACACAGTAAACACAGAGTTAAGTTTGCTACTTGGCCTTCACACTAGATAAAAATAATTCACAGAAAACATTCTCAATCAGTGTTAGAGAATGTCTTAACATCATTTGAGGTCGATTAAATACATCTTTTCCACAGAACTTATTTATCAGATGAAATCATGTAGGGGGCAAGTTTAAATGATATTTTACATCTCTTACAATTCTAAAAATATCTGCATTTTAGGAAGCATAATTATCAATATTTGGAAGTCCTCCTCAGACAGCCATTCTGTATTTTTGTATTTCTTTCTCTTGGAGATGGTCTTGAGCCCTGTCTCCTGTACAATGTCATGAACCTCTGTCCATAGTTCATCAGGCACTCTGTTTATTAGATCTAGTCCCTTAAATCTATTTCTCACTTCCACTGTAAAGTCATAAGGATTTTGATCTAGGTCATACCTGAATGGTCTAGTTGTTTTTCCCACTTTCTTCAATTTAAGTCTGAATTTGGCAATAAGGAGTTCATGATCTGAGCCACAGTCAGCTCCTGGTCTTGTTTTTACTGACTGTATAGAGCTTCTCCATCTTTGGCTGCAAAGAATATAATCAATCTGATTTCAGTGTTGACCATCTGGTAATGTGAATGTGAAAAGCAAAGAAAAGGAAAGATATAAGCACCTGAATGCAGAGTTCCAAAGAATAGCAAGGAGAGATAAGAAAGCCTTCCTCAGCGATCAATGCAAAGAAATAGAGGAAAACAACAGAAGGGAAAGACTAGAGATCTCTTCAAGAAAATTAGAGATACCAAGGGAATATTTCATGCAAAGATGGGCTCAATAAAGGACAGAAATGGTATGGCTCTAACAGAAGCAGAAGATATTAAGAGGAGGTGGCAAGAATACACAGAAGAACTGTACAAAAAAGATCTTCATGACCCAGATAATCCCGATGGTGTGGTCACTCACCTAGAGCTAGACATCCTAGAAAATGAAGTCAAGTGAGCCTTAGAAAGCATCACTACGAACAAAGCTAGTGGAGGTGATGGAATTCCAGTTGAGCTACTTCAAATCCTGAAAGATGATGCTGTGAAAATGCTGCACTCAATATGTGAGCAAATTTGAAAAACTCAGCAGTGGCCACAGGACTGGAAAAGGTCAGTTTTCATTCCAATCCCAAAGAAAGGCAATGCCAAAGAATGCTCAAACTACAGCACAATTGCACTCATCTCACACGCTAGTAAAGTAATGCTCAAAATTCTCCAAGCCAGGCTTCAGCAATATGTGAACGGTGAACTCCCTGATGTTCAAGCTGGTTTTAGAAAAGGCAGAGGAACCAGAGATCAAATTACCAACATTCGCTGGATCATGGAAAAAGCAAGAGAGTTCCAGAAAAAACATCTATTTCTGCTTTATTGACTATGCCAAAGCCTTTGACTGTGTGGATCACAATAAACTGTGGTAAATTCTGAGAGAGATGGGAATACCAGACCACCTGACCTGCCTCCTGAGAAACCTGTATGCAGGTCAGGAAGCCACAGTTAGACCTGGACATGGAACAACAGACTGGTTCCAAATAGGAAAAGGAGTACGTCAAGGCTGTAGACTGTCACCCTGCTTATTTAACTTATATGCATAGTACATCATGAGAAATCCTGGGCTGGATGAAACACAAACTGGAATCAACATTTCTGGGAAAATATCAATAACGTCAGATATGCAGATGACACCACCCTTATGGCAGAAACTGAAGAAGCACTAAAGAGCCTCTTGATGAAAGTGAAAGGAGAGAATGAAAAAGTTGGCTTAAAGCTCAACATTCAGAAAACTAAGATCATGGCACCCGGTCCCATCACTTCATGGTGAATAGATGGGGAAACAATGCAAACAGTGGCGGCCTTTATTTTGGGGGGCTCCAAAATCACAGTGGATGGTTACTGCAGCCATGAAATTAAAAGACACTTACTCCTTGGAAGGAAAGTTATGACCAACCTAGACAGCATATTCAAAAGCAGGGACATTACTTGTCAACAAATGTCCTTCTAGTCAAGGCTATTGTTTTTCCAGTGCTCATGTATGGATGTGAGAGTTCAACTATAAAGAAAACTGAGCACCGAAGAATTGATGCTTTTGAACTGTGGGGTTGGAGAAAACTCTTGTGAGTTCCATGGACTGCAAGGAGATCCGACCAGTCCATCCTAAAGGAGAAGAGTCCTGGGTGTTCATTGGAAGGACTGATGTTGAAGCTGAAACTCCAGTATTTTGGCCACCTGATGCGAAGAACTAAGTCTTTTGAAAAGACCTTGATGCTGGGAAAGATTGAGGGCAGGAGGAGAAGGGGATGACAGAGGATGAGATGGTTGGATGGCATCACTGACTCAGTAGACATTAGTTTGGGTAAACTCCAGGAGTTGGTGATGGACAGGGAAATCTGGTATGCTGCAGTTCATGGGGTCACAAAGAGTCAGACACGACTAAGCGACAGAACTGAACTGAACTGAATTATCATAAATTATATTATGACTTACCTTCATGTAGTCACATGATTAATCACCAGTGAAACACTATGCTTCCTTTAGTGAATTATTATATATCTTTCCTTTATAAAATTAACATATTTTCAGTTTTGGAGAAGGTTCCATGTGCACTTGAGAAAAGGTGAAATTCATTCTTTTGGGGTGAAATGTCCTATAGATATCAATTAGGTCTAACTGGTCTATTGTATCATTTAAAGTTTGTGTTTCTTTGTTAAATTTTTGTTTAGTTGATCTATCCATAGGTGTGAGTGGGGTATTAAAGTCTCCCACTATTATTGTGTTATTGTTAATTTCCCCTTTCATACTTGTTAACATTTGTCTTACATATTGCAGTGCTCCTATGTTGGGTGCATATATATTTATAATTGTTATATCTTCTTCTTGGATTGATCCTTTGATCATTATGTAGTGGCCTTCTTTGTCTCTTTTCACAGCCTTTGTTTTAAACTCTATTTTATCTGATATGAGTATTGCTACTCCTGCTTTCTTTTGGTCTCTATTTGCATTCAGTTCAGTTCAGTTGCTCAGTCGTGTCCGACTCTTTGCGACCCCATGAATCGCAGCATGTCAGGCCTCCCTGTCCATCACCAACTCCTGGAGTTCACTCAGACTCATCTCCATCGATGCCATAAGCAATGCTGATGCCATCCAGCAATCTCATCCTCGGTTGTCCCCTTCTCCTCCTCCTGCCCCCAATCCCTCCCAGCATCAAAGTCTTTTCCAATGAGTCAGCTCTTCACATGAGGTGGCCAAAGTGCTGGAGTTTCAGCTTTAGCATCATTCCTTCCAAAGAAATCCCAGGGTTGATCTCCTTCAGAATGGACTGGTTGGATCTCCTTGCAGTCCAATGGACTCTCAAGAGCCTTCTCCAACTCCACAGTTCAAAAGCATCAATTCTTCAGCACTCAGCCTTCTTCACAGTCCAACTCTCATATCCATACATGACCACTGGAAAAACCATAGCCCTGACTAGACGGACCTTAGTCGGCAAAGTAATGTCTCTGTTTTTGAATATGCTATCTAGGTTGGTCATAACTTTTCTTCCAAAGAGTAAGCATCTTTTAATTTCATGGCTGCAATCACCATCCACAGTGGAATATCTTTTTCCAGCATTTCACTTTCAGTCTGTATGTGTCCCTTGTTTTGAGGTGGGTCTCTTGTAGACAACATATATAGGGGTCTTGTTTTTGTATCCATTCAGCCAGTCTTTGTCTTTTGGTTGGGGCATTCAACCCATTTACGTTTAAGGTAATTATTGATAAGTATGATCCCGTTGCCATTTACTTTATTGTTTTGGGTTCGTTCCTGTTTTCTTTTGGTCTCTATTTGCTTGGAATATCTTTTTCCAGCCCTTCACTTTCAGTCTGTATGTGTCCCTTGTTTTGAGGTGGGTCTTTTGTAGACAACATATATAGGGGTCTTGTTTTTGTATCCATTCAGCCAGTCTTTGTCTTTTGGTTGGAGCATTCAACCCATTTATGTTTAAGGTAATTATTGATAAGTATGATCCCATTGCCATTTACTTTATTTTTGGGGGCTCAAGTTTATACACCCTTTCTGTGTTTCCTGTCTAGAGAAGATCCTTTAGCATTTGTTGGAGAGCTGGTTTGGTGGTGCTGAATTCTCTCAGCTTTTGCTTGTCTGTAAAGCTTTTGATTTCCCCTTCATATTTGAATGAGATCCTTGCTGGGTACAGTAATCTGGGCTGTAGGTTATTTTCTTTCATCACTTTAAGTATGTCCTGCCATTCCCTCCTGGCCTGAAGAGTTTCTATTGAAAGATCAGCTGTTATCCTTATGGGAATCCCCTTGTGTGTTTTTTGTTGTTTTTCCCTTGCTGCTTTTAATATTTGTTCTTTGTTAATTTGATTAATATGTGCCTTGGGGTGTTTTGCCTTGGATTTATCCTGTTTGGGACTTTCTGGGTTTCTTGGACTTGGGTGATTATTTCCTTCCCCATTTTAGGGAAGTTTTCAACTATTATCTCCTCAAGTATTTTCTCATGATCTTTCTTTTTGTCTTCTTCTTCTGGGACTCCCATGATTCGAATGTTGAGGCATTTAACATTGTCCCAGAGGTCTCTGAGGTTGTCCTCATTTCTTTTAATTTGTTTTTCTTTTTTCCTCTCTGTTTCATTTATTTCTACCATTCTATCTTCTACCTCACTTATCCTATCTTATGCCTGCATTATTCTACTGTTGGTTCCCTCCAGAGTGTTTTTTTTATCTCATTTATTGCATTATTCATTATACATTGACTCTTTTTTTATTTCCTCTAGGTCCTTGTTAAACCTTTCTGATATTTTCTCAATCTTTGTCTCCAGGCTATTTATCTGTAACTCCATTTTGTTTTCAAGATTTTGGATCATTTTCACTATCATTATTTGGAATTCTTTATCAGGTAGATTCCCTATCTCTTCCTCTTTTGTTTGGGTTGGTGGGCATTTATCCTGTTCCTTTATGTGCTGGGTATTTCTCTGCCTCTTTATCTTGCTTATATTGCTGTGTTTGGGGTGGCCTTTCTGTATGCTGGCAGTTTGTGGACTTCTCTTTATTGTGGAGTTTCCTCGCTGTGGGTGGGGTTGTACGGGTGGCTTGTCAAGGTTTCCTGGTTAGGGAAGCTTGTGTCGGAGTTCTGATGGGTGGAGCTGAATTTCTTCTCTCAGGAGTGCAATGAAGTGCCCAGTAATGAGTTATGAGATGTCAATAGGTTTGGAGTGACTTTGGGCAGCCTGTATATTGAAGCTCAGGGCTGTGTTCCTGTGTTGCTGGAGAATTTGCATAGTATGTCTTGCTCTGGAACTTGTTGGCGCTTGGGTCGTGCCTGGTTTCAGTGTAGGTATGGAGGAGTTTGATGAGCTCCTATCGATTAATGTTCCCTGGAGTCAGGAGTTCTCTAGTGTTCTCAGGATTTGGACTTAAGCCTCCTGCCTCTGGTTTTCAGTTTTATTCTTACAGTAGCCTCAAGACTTCTCCATCTGTCACTTCCAAGGTGGTTCCCTCTGTTTTAGCTTGTTTTCTGGTCTCTTCAGTGTCTAATTTCCACCCTGACACAAGGGGGCGGTGGTGGACACTTTAAGGCTCACTTGTTCAGTCGTGCTGTGGGGACGGAGGAACATGGCAAACAAATAACTGGCATGTGCTCCCAGTGTCTTGACCACACTGGGCTTGCCCCCCCTCACGGTGTGGGTGCTTTCCCTCTCTACACTGCTTAGGCTCTAGGTGCTCTGCCGGGAACTGTCTGAGGCCAGCCCTGGGTTGTATGCACTTCCCAGGTCTAAGCCACTCAGGTTCAGGTACTCGGGTACTCCACAAAGGTGCAGACTTGGTTGGGCCTGTGTTTTGTGCCCTTCCCAGGTCTGAGCAGCTCAGGTGACCAGGTGTTTGGCAAGCGCGGTCACTGCGACTTATTGCCTTCCCAGTCCCTGCCACTCGGTTTTCTGTGTGTACAACTGGCGCACCTTCTCAGGTGGACATTGACCGTCCAGAATCCCAAGAAGTCTTGGTTAGCAACGAAGCCTGCTTGCAGTGTGGTAGATGATGCCTCTTTGGGGCCACAATTGCCCCCTTCTGGCTCTGGCTGCCCTCGCCTGCCTGTCTCCGGCGGGGGATGGGCCGGTCCGCAGCCGGATAGCTCTAGTCAGTCCTTTGTTTCTTTGTTCTGTGAGTGGGCCTGGCCTGGCAGTGTCTCCAATTCAGTTCAGTCGCTCAGTCTTTGCGACCCCATGAATCGCAGCACGCCAGGCCTCCCTGTCCATCACCAACTCCCAGAGTTCACTCAGACTCACGTCCATCGAGTCCATGGTGCCATCCAGCCATCTCATCCTCGGTCGTCCCCTTCTCCTCCTGCCCCCAATCCCTCCCAGCATCAGAGTCTTTTCCAATGAGTCAACTCTTCGCATGAGGTGGCCAAAGTACTGGAGTTTCAGCTTTAGCATCATTGGGGGGTTCAGAATTGGGAACACATGTACACCCATGGCGGATTCATGTTGATGTATGGGAAAACCAATACAATATTGTAAAGTAAAAAGAAAAAATTAAAAAAAAAAACCATTTAATCATATCAAATGTCTAAGCTATTACAGCAAGATCTGTAGACAAAAATTTAAACCAAATACCATCAATTTT
Source organism: Cephalophus harveyi (assembly GCA_006410635.1). Classification (NCBI taxonomy): domain Eukaryota; kingdom Metazoa; phylum Chordata; class Mammalia; order Artiodactyla; family Bovidae; genus Cephalophus; species Cephalophus harveyi. The sequence goes on along the minus strand of SJYT01001140.1, from coordinate 162,692 downwards.
ATCCACTATTCTAAGTTTATACGCAATACTAAAAACAGGTAGGCATATAAAATATGTTCAACATGTCACTGTAGAATGGTCACTTATTAACTAAGATTTCAGAATTTTATCACCATTCCACACCCAATATATTCATGCTATTTTTGCATCGCAATAGATTTTTGGTTGATATGTCTGAAAAAATTATCTTTGTTGCCATAATCTGTTACCTAAGGTGTTTCAAAGAACAACAACAAAAAAAAATGATCCTGTCACTCACTGTAACATTGGTCCAAATGCTTTAACTTAAAGAAAAATTACATTCATCTGATAGACAAAACAAGCCCCAGAACCTCATTCCTTTAATATTTTACTTCATTTTTTTTCAAACCCAGTAACATTCTCTTTGCTCAAGCCATTGTATTGTGGTGTATTTCTCATATTTTTCCATTTTTCTAGAATGCTCTTGCCCCATAAAAACTCAAACTTTAGGATCCGCACCAACATACATACTCTGAAATAAACACATGCGTTTTTTACTAGTCCAAAGGATTTTCTTTACCTTGTGGCAAGTTAGATTATTCATTTAAAGTATATTCAAGCAGTCTTTTCTGTGTATAGTATGTGTGACTGCAAAAATGTTCATGAAAGCTTTGACTGATTTTACAAAGTGATCTTGCTGCTGCTGCTGCTGCTGCTGTTAAGTTGCTTCAGTCGTGTCTGACTCTGTGCGACCCCATAGACGGCAGCCCACCAGGCTCCTCCATCCCTGGGATTCTCCAGGCAAGAACACTGGAGTGGGTTGCCATTTCCTTCTCCAATGCATGAAAGTGAAAAGTGAAAGTGAAGTCGCTCAGTCGTGTCCAACTGTTCGCGATCCCATGGACTGCAGCCTGCCAGGCTCCTCCATCCATGAGATTTTCCAGGCAAGAGTACTTAATGGGATCTTAAAGTGATCTTATGATTGTTCCATGGCACTTGATAAATGTTTTGAAAATGTTAAAAAAAATTCTTATCATTGGTTATATGGTTAAAAAGAAGTTGTAAAACTATTATTTATTTAGTATGATGTAATCTAAAACATTAGGTATATTGAAATTTAAAGTGCTTCTTATAAGCTGTCTCTTATACACATCTTGAAATGTGCTTCTTATAAGAAATTTATTGAATATTTTGAACTATGCTTGTATTTTTTCTCATTATATAAATTAATGATAATAAAGTATCTTTTAAACAACATGGTGAGTTGTAATACTCCTTTTTATGTTTAGATATGCTTCTAACATTTTCTACTTTTTTGTCTGAGATGCCATGAAATATTTCTGAGAGTTCCTTTAATGTGAAGTTTTTCAGGGTATATCACACATCCTCTGTGACATCTTCATCCACTTTTTCAAAATCACTTCCCTCATTTATGGTCACAGGTTCCCTTTCACTGTGCTTCCCTGGTAGCTCAGTTGGTAAAAAATCCACCTGTAATGCAGGAGAAGGCAATGGCACCCCACTCCAGTACTCTTGCCTGGAAAATCCCATGGATGGGGGAGCCTGGTAGGCTGCAGTCCATGAGGTCATGAACAGTCAGACAAGACTGAATGACTTCACTTTCACTTTTCACTTTCATGCATGGGAGAAGGAAATGACAACCCACTCCAGTGTTCTTGCCTGGAGAATCCCTGGGATAGGGGAGACTGGTGGCCTGCCATCTATGGGGTCACACAGAGTTGGACACGACTGAAGTGACTTAGCAGCAGCAGCAGCAATCCAGGGGATCCCAGTTTGATTCCTGGGTCAGGAAGATCTGCTGGAGAAGGAATAGCCTACCCACTCCAGTATTCTTGGACTTCCCTGGTGGCTGAGATGGTAAAGAATTCACCTGTAATGTGGGAGATCTGGGTTCGATCTCTGGGTTGGGAAGATCTCCTGGAAAAGGGACCGGCTACCCACTCCAGTAGTCTGGCCTGGAGATTTCCATGGACAGAGGAGCCTGGCAGGTTACTGTCCATGGGATCACAAAGAATCAGACATGACTGAGCGACTTTCACTTTCACTTTGCCCTTCACTAAGTTCCTCTGGCTTTCTATGTATTCTTGAATGGTGTCAGTATTAACTTCCTTACATCAGTTACTACATTTGCATTCCATTCAAATCTCACTCCCAGCATTATCAGTTTTGTTTGATGCACTTTTATCTCTGCTGGCCAGTTTCTTATTTTGTTCACTCATTTTTGTAAAATGTCACATGGACTTATCAACTTGAGATAAGGAAGTGAAATAAAAATATGCTTTGCTGTCTGTCTGTGAACTAAATAAGAGATGCTAAGTGACCAGACAGACAGACCTTAAGAAAGGACATAATTGGTCATGAGTCATGATACAATCTCTTATTTACATAGTGATTTCTGGACTACTGAGCTACCAGTAAAATGTATGTTTTACAAATTGCACACAACTAATATACCATACTAATTGAAACTTGAACCATAGTGTTGGAGGACTGATGCTATCAATATTTAGCAAAATCATGGAAAGGGAATTTATAATAGCAGAACTGCAAAAAGAAGTCTACTCTTGTGCATGTGCGTTTGTGTGCATATATTTGTATATTTGCATATTTTTTGTATTTTATACCAGGATGATTACTTAGCAAGTATGACTTTTGTTTGGAAGTAGAACTTCAGAGATGTTTCTGCCCCAGCCTCATGTCTTTTTACCTAATACAAAACTCCCATCAGTGAGGCTGCTTCTCTCTTATTTATACAATCCAAAATACCTTGTCATTAGGTGCCTCACCCTAGAAGCTAAAAGTTCACTTTTTCTTCCATTAAATAAAAGATATAAACAGTATATATATACATATATATATATATATATGGAGAGATAGAGGCTTATTTCCTTAAAATTAGCTAAATTTAAAATGCTTTAATTATTATCTATAGTTAGATAAAATGATATAATACATGGCCTTAATATTCAAGGGGTTTCTAATTAATCTTAGAAGAAATGATCAACAAACATTAAATAATTGAGCCAAAATATAATTAAACTGTATTAGATATGAGGCCAGAGGTTAACTAGAAAACAGATAGCATATATATTTCTTGATCATCAAATGTGTTTGGTAAAGTTAGACTTTCTTGGAAACAAACTTAGAGCTGTCAAAATCTAATCTCCATGAATGTAGCCTAAAACTTCCTAGGACTAAATGTCTTTGATGATTAGTGGGATTTGAAAATCACTTGGATAAATTGGATGGTTTGTACACAAGCCTTGACAATCAATGAGGATTGAAATAGTAAAATAAGCTGCTTATAATTGTTTTGGTAAAGAAGTGGGGAAACAGGAAAGCTTGAGAGAAGGGTCAAAGAAGTGCAGGTTATTCTAAGTATGTAGAAGGAATGAAGAGAAGGATTAAGAATAGAAAAGCTTATGGATAACAATGAGAAGGGATACTAAGAGGAATGAAAGAACAACAAAAAAATTGATAATAGGAGTAAGCTTTAGAAAGATAAAAAAGCTATACTTCTACAAAAATGGAAGTGATGATAAAAGACTATCATGGGTAGGGAGTCATCAGTGGGAAAAAAGAGAAGACCAGACTAAAACAAATTTTCTATTATTGATACTCTGCATGACCCTATTCTCAATGCCAAAATCTACTTGCTATACACATTTTTCTTCTGTGAGGCTATCCTTAGGTTTCTTGACTCATTTTTAAGTTTCCAAATTCGTGAGAATTCCTAAGGCTTTCACTGAGAAAATTACCTTTCCTGCTTCCACCCATATCCCTTTTCCACGGAGTCTAAGCAAATGCTGAAGTGACAATGTTTTCTAGCTGAATATAGCATACAGATGTCCATTCCCTCTGCAAGACCATGGAACAAGGGATCCTGAATTGCTGTCTGTGGTACTGAAATTAAAGTCATGGATTCCTCCTCAGAAAGGTCTTTTTTTTTTTCTTGAGGAGTATTTCATTACAATTAATTCACATGAATTTATGTCATTGGATTTTTAAGATTACAGAATAGACCACTGGGCTCATAGCATGTGATCATGACACACTTTCTGATCATTTATCTAATTGCAGGAATAGTTCAATAGTATACCAATGCAGATCATCATTTTACCCCAAGGATATTTGGTATGCTACAGCAATCAGACAGCTTCTGTTCATCCTCTTACAACATGGAGAATCTGTCACATTCATTCACACATAGAAACTGTATGAAATTCCTATAAACTACTAGATTTCTGGGATATAGAAATAAAATAAGGAGGATTTACAACCTATTAAGGGAATATGGTTTTTCCAGTGGTCATGTATGGATGTGAGAGTAGGACTGTGAAGAAATCTGAGCGCCAAAGAATTGATGCTTTTAAACTGTGGTGTTGAAGACTCTTGAGAGTCCCTTGGACTGCAAGGAGATACAACCAGTTCATTCTAAAGGAGATCAATCCTGGGTGTTCATCGGAAGGACTGATGCTAAAGCTGAAACTCCAATACTTTGGCCACCTCATGTGAAGAGTTGACTCATTGGAAAAGACTCTGATTCTGGGAGGGATTAAGGGAAGGAGGAGAAGGGGACGACAGAGGATGAGATGGCTGGATGGCATCACCGACTCGATGGACATGGGTTTGGGTGAACTTTGAGAGTTGCTGATGGACAGGGAGGCCTGGTGTGCTGCAATTCATGGGGTTGCAAAGAGTTCGACACAACTGAGTGACTGAACTGAACTGAACTGATGCATACACTTAAGACTTCAGTTAAACATCACCATCTAATATATGCCATGTATCTCACTAGGAATAGCAGACTGTAGGATCAAGGAAAGAGTGGTCACTCTGCAAGGCTGGGGATAGAAGGAAGGTGCAGGAGGATGAAAGGTTAAAAAGAGGTCTGATCAACAAAAAGGCCCTGAGGAAAGTCATAAAAAATGAATTAACACCTAGAAAGTAGCCAAAAAGAAGTAGGCTCTCTCACAGAAAGTCATGTGAACAAAGGTTGACCCTACTTTTTCAAATAGAGGCAACTACTCTTCTTCCTCCCTGCACACTCCTTGGACACACTTCATGTTTGTTTTGTCATATCCTTCTCTTCAAGGATATCCCAGATATTCATTTCAAAGAAGTGACATCTGTACATATCTGGAAAAGAGAATGAGAAACCTGCTTTACAGTGCATTGTTGATGTGTTTAGTCACTAAGTTGTGTCCTATTCTTTGTGACCCCATGGACAATAGCCCACCAGACTCCTCAGTTCATGGGATTTCCCAGGCAAGAATACAGGAGTGTGTTGCCATTTTCTTCTCCAGGGGATCTTTCCAACTCAGGAATCGAACCTGTGTCTCCTGCTTGGCAGGTGGATTTTTTACCATTGAGCCAGCTGGGAAGCACTTTACAATGTATTAACATGTTAGCATATGAATATGAAAGTCATTGAGGTATGTCCAACTTTTTATGACCCATGGACTGTAGCTTGCCAGGCTCCTCTGTCCATGGAATTCTCCAGGCAAAAATACTGGAGTAAGTAGCCATTCCCTTCTCCAGGGGATCTTCCCAATTCAGGGACTGAACCCGGGTCTCCCACACGGCAGCTGGATTCTTTACCATCTGAGGGACCAGAGATTTATTTCAGCACAAAACTATATTAATAATAATAATGAAATAATAATACAATAATAAGTTAACCTTAAATCAAATGCTTCTTCTTTACTGACCACTCTGCAAAGTGTACATGCATGTGCTCATACACACACACACACACAGTCTTGTTAGACTGTCTCAACAACCCTTTTAAAAAGTATTATTTTTAGCCAAACAATACTGAAGGACCAGCTAAAGATCTGAAAGTTTAAGCACCATGCCAGCACACAGTTAATCACAGGATAGTGGCAGGAATTCAAACCTAGGTCCGTCGACTGTCAGAGGCTGAGCTCTTAAGCACTCTGCTGCACTGCTGTAGAAATAGACTGCAATCTGAAGTGAAATTGATGTTCTTGACTCTGAATAAGACAGTGCCCCAAATATTTCAGATTATACTTGCAGAGTATGTTTCCTCAGTTTAAATTATCTTCAAAGAGTCTTTATCTGCTAAAAATATCTTTTCATGCACTTTATGTGATAAAGTAGAAAGAAATATTTTGCATTTTTGAAGTTGATACCAAATTTACTCAGGTACTTGGAAAAGAATTTTAACATGCAATTGTAAAAGGTACACATTTCCAAACACCATAACAGTTCAGAAACAAACACAATGAATAAAACATTAATTGTTATAATGTGTTACATTTCTATTCATATTACTGATACTTTAAAAGGAAAAGAAAACAATAGTTGAAATTTCCTAAATATTTCCTGGAAATATGGGATATACATTTACTCTTACCAAAGTGTGTGTGTGTGTGTGTGTGTATGTGTGTGTGCACATGTGTGTGCATAAAAGTGAAACTTATTTTCTTAGTAAATAAAACATTCCTTTAGAAAACAAAAATAATCCATTTAGCATCAAACATAAAGAGAATATTTAAATTGTTTTACATATGTGTAATCTCTAATCCCAAGAAACTGTTTAAAGATTTTTTTGTACAGCTTTTCAAACTGTGCACGATCACAAAGATGATATAGGTTACCCACAGCCCAAAAACCATTGGCAGATGCCTCTCTTCTAGAGTCTAGTCAGCACTAGCGACAGCATACCTGTCTTCATTAATGGTTTCTACACCACTTACCAAAGGTCTTTGCTTTAAAACCGGCCATGGCTTTGAAGTAAAAATTACCCCCAAATATTTATCATATACAGCAGGAGTGGAACACAAGGAAGCACAGGTAAACTCTTCTTGGTAGGAGAGCTAAAGACAAGACACAGTAAAGGAAATGTTTGAACAGATATTGAGCCCTCCCACCAAGAAGAGTTTATCCATGCTTCCTTGTGTTCCACTCCTGCTGCATATGACTCCATTATTGCGTCTGTCACTCCATTTCACCTGAACCGGATGCTTCTCGAGGACAAGAAACCAATTTGATTCATCCAGATATTTCCCAGGACATAATTCAATATGTGGTACATTGCAGGTGCTTGCTCAACTTTAACAATAAAGGACATAATTTACTTGACCTTGAAGTGAGCTTGTATTTCAGAAGCTTTGGTGATAGAGATTTTTGAAGGAATTATTCAAATTTCCAATTATAGCTGAATCATAATCTGAATGCAAAATTACCGAGGAACATTTTTATATCATAGCTTTTCTTTTTTTATTTTGCCCCAGTCATTTCATGTTTTTGTTGCTCCTGGTACTGCTATCTGATGTAAAAATTATACTACCAACATTACCCGTGCGTATGAATGCTAAAATGCTTCAGTCATGTCCAACTCTTTGCGACCCTATGGACTGTAGCCTGCCAGGCTCCTCTGTCCATTCTCCAGGCAAGAATATTGGATTGGGTTGCCATGCCCTCCTCTTGGGGATCTTTCCAACCCAGGAATCGAACCCACATCTACTGCATCTCAGATATTTCTCAAAGTGCTTTAATATTAATTAACCCACCATTTCTGTGGTAAATTGAGCAGAAAACTGTGACCAGATTATTAAAGAAGAAACTGAGTCACAGTATATAGATGTTATTTATCTAAAGAAATGTAAAATGACTGTTAGAGACAGGCTATGATTCACATAACCAGAAACTTACAAAATCTTATAAGGTAAAAATTTGAATTTGGATAGGAGCATGTTAATCATGATAGATGAATGGTACATGAAGGACAAATCTTTATTAAAGTTAGTGAGAAGCTCACTTAGATAACTTCATCTTTGAAAATACCAGTCCTCTTGTTAAAGGGAATAAAGAAATAAATGAAGTTAATAAAAGAAATAGGAGCAAAATATCAAATAGATTCATTTTCTGAAGCCCTGTAGATATACCTAATGTGAAGGACAACTATATGCTAGCCTGATAATCTGTTTTTAAAGTGAAATCAAGAGTATATTAAAAAGTTAGTAAATGTATTTAGCTAGATAAAAATTTGTGTTACACATTAAAAAAAAAGTATCATGCTATTGGAAGTAATGATATCATAGAAATAAAAATTTTAGTTATTTTATTTATAGATGTGCTTTTGCATATATTTATTTCAACATACACACAAACAGCCAAATTAATTCTACCTAAATATAGAAAATCATTAAAATTATAGAAATCAATGAAAATATCTACTGGTTTTCAGTTGGCTACAAATGTATAGAAAACCTAAAGGTCAACCCATAATATTATTGTACTAATACATACTAACACTATAACATAAAAATGGATAACATATTGCTTTCATAGACCTTGAAATATTTTTAAAAATTGTACATTAGGAAGGATATAATATATCAACTAATAATAAAAAGAAATAAGTATTAGTCGCTTAGTCGTGTCCAACTCTTTGCAACCCCAAGAACTGCAGATCATCAGGCTCCACTATCCATGAGATTTTCCAGGCAAGGATACTGGAGTGGGTTGCTATTTCCTTCTCCAAGGGATCTTCCCAACCCAGGGATCAAACCCAGGTCTCCTGCACTGCAGGCAGATTCTTTACCGACTGAGCTACAAGGGAAGCCCCAAAAGAAATACATGTACAGAATTCTCGAATCATGACTGTTAATTTCACAATAAGGTGAAATCTTAAGCACCAGAATAAACCTGGCCTCTAAACCCTAGCACTTAAGACAAAACTGAGAAATCTTTTCTTTATGGGGTCAAGAAAAGATCCTGCTTTGTGTAGCCTATATGACAAGTCACAATTGGACTTGTTACAATATCCAGAAATATGGGGTATGCTGTCAACCTGGGCCATAACTACTTGCAGGATTTTTCAACCTTGACACCGTTAATATTTTTGACTGTAAAACCATTTGTTGTGGGAGGGCTGTACCGTGCACAATAAGATGTTTAGCAGTATTTGTGGATTCTCCAACCAGAAGAAATAATATGCCATTTATGGGTCTCTGAAATGGTCTCTAGACATTGTTCAGTGTCCAATGAAGGGCACAATTGCCCCCTGTGGATAAGTACTGACAAAAAGATACACACACATACAGACACATTCACTTGTATATGCCTTTTAAACAAAGACCCCTCAAACGTAATTCAAATTATTTCAAACATACAAAATTGAACCCCAGTCAGCCAATCATTTGGTCTATTAATCAAGAATTCTCTAGTCTAAAAGAAAGGAATGGTCCTCCACACGGGCAAATCTAATCCTCTCATGTCAGAGATGACAAAGCTAAGACCCATATTGGAGGTGAAAGTTAAAGTCCCTCAGACAGACTGCAGCAAAACCAGCAGACCAACTCTTTCTATATTTACATATATCTTTCTTTTTGGAAATCAAGTATTTAATTTCAGGCATTATTTCCTAGAAGAAATTGCCTCTCCTTTTCTTTAGGTTATAGCAAAGTCTGTAACAGCTTAAATAAAAGAGCAATGAACTGATGAGGGCTGCCATGGAGCTGAACATTCCAGCTAATATAATTAAGTGTAGTTGTCTGTAGGCGTGACATTGGCTGAGGAAAGGCAACTGATAGGTAGCAGTGAATTTCAGAGTAGAAAACTGAGTAAGAAAAAATCATCTGAAATCCCTTTTTTGCTTAAGAGTGCCTTGTCCACTTCTCTATTCAGAGCATGTGTAGTTTATACAGCTTTGATTATTGTGCTTACTGACATGATTTTTTCCCAGATAAAGTAGATGGGCTTTCTGTTCAGCTTTGAAAACAGCTTATTTGCCTTATTAGCAATAATTTTGCCATTATTCTAATCAAATTCCAAATCCAACTTTACAGACATCCTGCAGTAATGGAGATTTAGAATGCTAGTGTTCAAAATGTAGTTCACATGAATATTTAGGCAGACACAAGTGCCCACTTGTCCTATTTTTACATTCAAATTGAGGAAGTAAGAGAAAATGCTGGGGTGGAGAGCTGACACCCAGTGCATGCACATTGTGCAGGTTGGGTTACAGATAAGGGAAAGTGAGCTGGTTAGACCACCAAAGTGTTAGAGACCAGAAGTGAGTATCATTAGCACAATGGTGAAGTCAAAACCCACAGAGGAGTAAGGAATGTCCTGTGATTTTTCTCTATCATATTTAGAATCTCAGTCCTAAAGCTGTAAAGAGCCATTTGCTTTTTGTGATTCTTACTGACAGAACACTGGCATTAGGTAGATAGATTTTGGTAAGCATCATCTCTACATAACTTCAGAATCAAACTTCATTTTTGCAGTCCATTTGTATTTTTTCACCTAATCTAGATCCTTATCTACTAATTTAGGGAAATTTTTGTTGACACTCTGATTCCATGATGTGTTCATAAGGCACTGACTCTATTGTAGGCACTGACTCTTATATTCCCTGATCCTGGGTCCTTTACTCCTTATTGCCTTAAACCACACCTAGATGCATGTATTTGCCTCTTTCTCTTTGACCTAATGAGATTCATAGATTTGTTCTCTATGCTTCTAAAAGTCTATCATGCTTAGCTTGATTGCTTAGATTTCTGGTCAGAACAGATCATCTAATATTTATTACAGCACCCCTAGATTCTTCTTTTGCAAGATATTTGTTCATGAAGAATGACAGTGTGTTGGTATAAATAATAGCTTTGTATCTCTACTTTGATATCATCTGATTTTCATTCTCTTAAAGAGCTAGTATCATATCTGTTTAACCAACCTAGTATAATGTGCCTGGCAGAGTTTGCATGCAGATTGGATCCTAATAAATGAGGAGGGAAATTTATGCCACCTTACTTCAGTAAGTTTTCAGAGTAACCACCCTCTCTAAGGAAAAGAATGAATTTTAAGAAGTGCTCCCATTTAAGTTTTACTTGTAAAATACTACCAATTCAGGAGTTGAGTGAGCAGTAAAACACAGAGCAATTTGCTCATCTGCCATTTCAAGGATATTGGCATTGTGCTGTCTTTATTAAACTATATATGAAAAGAATACCATTCTTGAAAAGGGATTGCCCGAGGCTTTTCAGTTAGAAAATTCAATAGAAAACAAAAACCTAGGATTATCAATTTAGCTATTTCTTCATATGTACTGTAAAAGGAGTACTATTTACTAATTTTTTTCCCTGAAAAAGTGAAAGTGAAGTCGCTCAGTCATGTCCAACTCTTTGCGATCCCATGGACTGTAGCCTATCAGGCTCCTCTGTCCATGGGAATTTTTTTCCCTAGAATATATTAATTTTTCTTTGTTACTGTTGTTGTTATTTGGAATATCCTACTTCTGATAAACAGCTGAATTCAACAAGTACTTGAAAACTTTGATTGGCAAAGACTAAAAATCTATGAAAATAAATCACAATGCTACTATTTTCATTCTTCCAATGTTAAATAATCTCAGTTTTCCCTGTGCTACATTAAGAAACAAAAATATTATGCTTTGTTTTAGGTGTGTGTTTCATAATGTTTCACAATGCTTCATGTTAGTTTCATATCACTCAATAAGTAAATAAGAAAAAAAAAAAAAAGAACTGACTACAGATCTGGAAACATTTTAGAAATCTTAGAATGGTCTAGTTTAGTAACTTTTCCAATATTTGAGCCCTGGTCTTGTAACAATTCCGTCAAAGCGAACTAGCAAACATCACTTTTTGAAACAATTAATGTCACCAGTGAGCAGATACACTATTTTAGACAATCATTTCTTAGGTCAAACCCAAATCTACTGCCCTCTAACCTCCAACTTCAGGTCCTGGTTTATTAATTCATTTCATTTATCTCCCCCTTTGCATTTTCCTTCTAAGTATTTGAAAACAGATATCACACAGTTCTTGTGCCCTACCCCTATTTTTTTGAAAGACCTCTCCAACAGAACATATCCTTCAGTCCTTTGTCAGATACACTACTTTCCCTTTCCAATCACACACTCCTCTGAACCTGGCCTAGGCTGCTTACATACATATTCAAAAAATGAAAAAAAGCTAAAACTGAAAGTGAAGTCGTTCAGTCATGTCTGACTCTTTTGACCCCATGGACTGTAGCCTACCAGGCTCCTCTGTCCATGGGCTTTTCCAGGCAACAGTACTGGAGTGGATTGCCATTTCCTTCTCCAGGGGACCTTCCTGACCCAGGGATTGAACCTGGGTCTCCCGCATTCTAGACAGATGCTTTTACTGTCTGAGCCACCAGGGAAGTTTACACAGTATCAATTGGCATGTCTTATTCACTAGAGTGGAGTGTGATAATCATGAATCATTCAAGATTCTAAATGTCTGTTAATAAATGTCTGCTCCGTTATCACCCATACACTGTTAATGCCCTCAGCCTAATTGTTTGTTTGCTTTTCTCAGGAAAAGGTTATGTATTAAGACAAAATGGACCAACCAAAGGTGCCAGACAAGATCTGATGCCGGGAGAGTGGGCAGTCTCTTACTTAATGTGTATTCTAACTGTAAAATATGCACAAGTTTTTTAAATCCTGGAGACACTACAGATACTGTGTCTGAGAAGTGTCAGTTGGCTTTTTTATTATGCACATAAAACAAATCTTTCTTTTGAACTATTCTTCTATGCCAGACAGCATGGGACCACATTATTAGACATTATGCTATGCATTTTTAGATCACATTACTACTCTATCTTATGATCACAACCTATATTATCATTTATTTCCCCCAAACACAATATTTATGTTAATTTGTTAAATTTTATGTATTCATATAAAGCTTAAGTTTTTTTTTTTTTTTTTTCAAATAAAGTGAAGGGTATATAATAAATATAATTCCATTTTAAACACAATAATAGCCTCTAGGTAAGAATAGCATATTCACATGTTTTTATTATGTAACATATTTCAAAGGTAATATAAGGAGTTTGGAGGGAAAAAAACCTTAAATATATAAAGAAAAATTTTCCTCCTTTATTCATTATAATTTTCTTCACAAAAATAACCACAGTTAAAGATTAACATGTATCTCCTTAATTTATTTTCCATGCATCTTTTCTTTCTTTCTTCTATACAGTCATTAATCCTTTATACCTTTCTCTTTAGTTCTCCTACCTATCAGGCAGTCAAATATCTTTAAAAATAAATGGGTTGAACTATATCTCATCTGTTATATACATGTACTTCATTTTTTTAAAAGCAGCAAACTATTCTAAGGAACTATTTAAGTTTTTGGCCACTTTCTTACCTGTAGAACTTTAGTTTTGCTTCATTGTTATAAATAATGTTGTAAGAAATATCATTTTGAAAATTCCCAGGAGAAGTATTGCTAGGCAAAAGCTTGCATGTTAAAATTATGTTAGAAACTATAATGTTAGGTCATCCACTCTCCTCAAAAAAAGTGAAAATCATACTTTTACAAAGAGTGTCCAATAGTATTTTTAGTATACACACTCTGCTATGGATATCCATGATCTCTCTATTGGATAAATCAGCCTTCAGCTGCTCCACTTTCTTGAAAATTTGATATCACTTCAAATCATATGGATGAAATACTCAGGTCCCTCTCATGTTTAGCGCTCAGCCTAGTCAGTCTCCCAGGAATAAATGTGGCCTGTAGCAAGCCACTGGTGATAAAAGTATCCCATGCCTCGTTCACCACCATCCTTCTCTTTTTGACACTTTAGGAAAAATAAAAGTAACTACAATGCAAGGCAGAGAAACTTTAGTTTTAGGCAACAGTATTTTATAAGGCAAGAATAAATCATCCTGAGCAAATGATGTAGCTTCCACAGAAATTTTAGCAGAGAAGGAATGATGACTGTATAAATCAGCTACCACCAATTCATTTTTGTCATTAAAATACATTTTTGAATCTCTAACATATACATAAACATTATTAGATATTATATATTCTTCTGGACTATTTTAAATTTTAATTATACTTATTTTTTGTTATTTTAAAACACATCCTACTAGAAAAAAACAATATGTAATATTGAAGCAAAGGTAACAAAGTGACAAGAAAGGAATAATTTGAAGAAACAGACTTCTAAGAGACACAACAATAGACTTTTTTGAAACTTATTGAGGAATAAATGACAGATATAAATGTGCATTTTTAAACTGTACAATGTGATGATTTGATATATAAATACACTGTGGAATGATTACCAAGAACATTACAATTAAAACATCCATCAACTCACATAGTTAACTTGTCTTCTGTGTGGCAAAAGGCTTAAGATCTTCTCTCAGCAGCTTTCCAGTATATAATACCATGCTATTAACTAGAGTCACTATGATGTGTATTGTATCCCTGAACTTATTTTTCTTATAACTGAAAATTTATACTCTTTAATCTGTTTTTGTGTTAACTGCTCAGTCGTGTCTGGCTCTTTGTAACCCCATGGACTATATAGCCCACTAGGCTCCCCTGTCCATGGGATTCTCCAGGCAAGAATACTGCAGTGGGTTGCCATTCCTTTCTCAGGGGATCTGCTGGACCCAGGGATTGAACCCAGGTCTCCTGCATTGCAGGCAGATTCTTTACAATCTGAGCTACCAGAGAAGCCCCTATTCTTTGATCTACTTAACCCATTTTACCCCTTCCCCGAGCCTCTGGCAGTTACAATATTGTCCTTTGTTCCTTTGAAATTGCCTTTTTTTAAAAATAACACATATAAGTAATACCATAAAATAAGTGTTTTTAATCTGTCTGGCTAACTTCACTTAGCATAATGCCCTCCAGTTTTACACATGAGAGAGTTTTCTTCCTCAACAGTATTTCATTATGTGTGTGTGTGTGTGTATGTATGTAGTCTATCATTTCAGTTCAGTTCAGTTCAGTCGCTCAGTCGTGTCCAACTTTTTGCGTCCCCATGAATCGCAGCACACCAGGCCTCCCTGTCCATCACCAACTCCCGGAGTTCACCCAGACTCGCGTCCATCGAATCAGTGATGCCATCCAGCCATCTCACCCTCTGTCGTCCCCTTCTTCTCCTGCCCCAATCCCTCCTAGCATCAAAGTCTCTTCCAATGAGTCTATAGGGGGTTCTAAATAGATCCTGTTATCTACAAATGGAAATAATTTTACCCTTTGAGCTGGATTCCTTTTTTTCCTTTTTCTTGACTAACTGCTATGAGCAGAACTTCCAGTACTTGGTGGAATAGAAATGGCATGAGTAGGCATCTTGTCTTGTTACTGATTTTAGAGGAAGGCTATTAGCTTTTCACCACTGAGCATTATGTTAGCTGTGGGCATGTCATGTATGGTCTTTATTGTGTTGAAGAACATTGCTTCTACCAAATCTGTTGAGAGTTTTATCATGAAAAGATGTTTAATTTTCCAGCTGCTTTTTTTGCATCTATTGAAATGATCTATGATATTTGCCCTTTATCCGGTTAATGTGTTGTATCACAATAACTGACTTTTATACATTGACACATTCTTGCATTCTAGGGATGAATCTCATTTGATTACACTGTATGATCCTCTCAGTGTATTCTTGAATGGTTTTTAGTATTTTGTTGAGAATTTTACATCATGTTCATAAGGAATATTGGCTTGTAATGTTCTTGTCTTATAATGTCCTTGTCTGGTTTCAGTATCAGGATGATAAAATAGTCTCCTTTATAATTTATAATTTTATTAATTTGAGCCATCTCTCTTTTTTCTTAGGCTAGCAAAGTTTTCTGATTGAGTTTTTGTATTTTTTTCCCCATTTGGGTACTCTGAATATGTCATTTTACTCTCTCCTAGACTGCAAGGTTGCTATTGAGAAATCAATAAAATAATCTTAACAGAATCCCCTTCTGTGTGATGAGCCTTTTTTTATGCTTTCAAAATTCTTAGTCTTAGATGGTTAACAGTGTGAATATAATATGTTTTGATTAAGTTCTTTTTGGATGAATCAGTTTGGTTAAATTCTCTTTGAGGACATGTCTCTCCCTGACCTGGTATGTTTCAGACATTATTTCTTTAAATAAGTTTTCTGTCCCTTTCTGTCTCTCTTCTCCTTAATATTCCCATAATGTGAATATTTTCTGTCTGATGGTGTCCCATAATTCACATAAGCTTTCCTCGCTGTTTTGCATCCTAATATTTTTTTCTCCTCCAATTGGATAATATCAAGGTAGGAGTCTTCAAGTTCACAGATTCTCTTCTGCTTCTTTAAGTTTATTGTTGAAACTCTTTATTGTATTTTTAATTTAATTCATTGAATTATTCAGCTCTAGAATTTGTTTCCTTATTTTTAATATAATTTATCACTCTTTTCTTAACTTTTTTTTTTCATATATTGTTTTTCAAAGTTCTTAGTTCTCCTACCTATCAGGCAGTCAAATATCTTTAAAAATAAATGGGTTGAACTATATCTCATCTGTTATATACATGTAGTTCATTTTTTTAAAAGCAGCAAACTATTCTAAGGAACTATTTAAGTTTTTGGCCACTTTCTTACCTGTAGAACTTTAGTTTTGCTTCATTGTTATAAATAATGTTGTAAGAAATATCATTTTGAAAATTCCCAGGAGAAGTATTGCTAGGCAAAAGCTTGCATGTTAAAATTATGTTAGAAACTATAACGTTAGGTCATCCACTCTCCTCAAAAAAAGTGAAAATCATACTTTTACAAAGAGTGTCCAATAGTATTTTTAGTATACACACTCTGCTATGGATATCCATGATCTCTCTATTGGATAAATCAGCCTTCAGCTGCTCCACTTTCTTGAAAATTTGATATCACTTCAAATCATATGGATGAAATACTCAGGTCCCTCTCATGTTTAGCGCTCAGCCTAGTCAGTCTCCCAGGAATAAATGTGGCCTGTAGCAAGCCACTGGTGATAAAAGTATCCCATGCCTCGTTCACCACCATCCTTCTCTTTTTGACACTTTAGGAAAAATAAAAGTAACTACAATGCAAGGCAGAGAAACTTTAGTTTTAGGCAACAGTATTTTATAAGGCAAGAATAAATCATCCTGAGCAAATGATGTAGCTTCCACAGAAATTTTAGCAGAGAAGGAATGATGACTGTATAAATCAGCTACCACCAATTCATTTTTGTCATTAAAATACATTTTTGAATCTCTAACATATACATAAACATTATTAGATATTATATATTCTTCTGGACTATTTTAAATTTTAATTATACTTATTTTTTGTTATTTTAAAACACATCCTACTAGAAAAAAACAATATGTAATATTGAAGCAAAGGTAACAAAGTGACAAGAAAGGAATAATTTGAAGAAACAGACTTCTAAGAGACACAACAATAGACTTTTTTGAAACTTATTGAGGAATAAATGACAGATATAAATGTGCATTTTTAAACTGTACAATGTGATGATTTGATATATAAATACACTGTGGAATGATTACCAAGAACATTACAATTAAAACATCCATCAACTCACATAGTTAACTTGTCTTCTGTGTGGCAAAAGGCTTAAGATCTTCTCTCAGCAGCTTTCCAGTATATAATACCATGCTATTAACTAGAGTCACTATGATGTGTATTGTATCCCTGAACTTATTTTTCTTATAACTGAAAATTTATACTCTTTAATCTGTTTTTGTGTTAACTGCTCAGTCGTGTCTGGCTCTTTGTAACCCCATGGACTATATAGCCCACTAGGCTCCCCTGTCCATGGGATTCTCCAGGCAAGAATACTGCAGTGGGTTGCCATTCCTTTCTCAGGGGATCTGCTGGACCCAGGGATTGAACCCAGGTCTCCTGCATTGCAGGCAGATTCTTTACAATCTGAGCTACCAGAGAAGCCCCTATTCTTTGATCTACTTAACCCATTTTACCCCTTCCCCGAGCCTCTGGCAGTTACAATATTGTCCTTTGTTCCTTTGAAATTGCCTTTTTTTAAAAATAACACATATAAGTAATACCATAAAATAAGTGTTTTTAATCTGTCTGGCTAACTTCACTTAGCATAATGCCCTCCAGTTTTACACATGAGAGAGTTTTCTTCCTCAACAGTATTTCATTATGTGTGTGTGTGTGTGTATGTATGTAGTCTATCATTTCAGTTCAGTTCAGTTCAGTCGCTCAGTCGTGTCCAACTTTTTGCGTCCCCATGAATCGCAGCACACCAGGCCTCCCTGTCCATCACCAACTCCCGGAGTTCACCCAGACTCGCGTCCATCGAATCAGTGATGCCATCCAGCCATCTCACCCTCTGTCGTCCCCTTCTTCTCCTGCCCCAATCCCTCCTAGCATCAAAGTCTCTTCCAATGAGTCTATAGGGGGTTCTAAATAGATCCTGTTATCTACAAATGGAAATAATTTTACCCTTTGAGCTGGATTCCTTTTTTTCCTTTTTCTTGACTAACTGCTATGAGCAGAACTTCCAGTACTTGGTGGAATAGAAATGGCATGAGTAGGCATCTTGTCTTGTTACTGATTTTAGAGGAAGGCTATTAGCTTTTCACCACTGAGCATTATGTTAGCTGTGGGCATGTCATGTATGGTCTTTATTGTGTTGAAGAACATTGCTTCTACCAAATCTGTTGAGAGTTTTATCATGAAAAGATGTTTAATTTTCCAGCTGCTTTTTTTGCATCTATTGAAATGATCTATGATATTTGCCCTTTATCCGGTTAATGTGTTGTATCACAATAACTGACTTTTATACATTGACACATTCTTGCATTCTAGGGATGAATCTCATTTGATTACACTGTATGATCCTCTCAGTGTATTCTTGAATGGTTTTTAGTATTTTGTTGAGAATTTTACATCATGTTCATAAGGAATATTGGCTTGTAATGTTCTTGTCTTATAATGTCCTTGTCTGGTTTCAGTATCAGGATGATAAAATAGTCTCCTTTATAATTTATAATTTTATTAATTTGAGCCATCTCTCTTTTTTCTTAGGCTAGCAAAGTTTTCTGATTGAGTTTTTGTATTTTTTTCCCCATTTGGGTACTCTGAATATGTCATTTTACTCTCTCCTAGACTGCAAGGTTGCTACTGAGAAATCAATAAAATAATCTTAACAGAATCCCCTTCTGTGTGATGAGCCTTTTTTTATGCTTTCAAAATTCTTAGTCTTAGATGGTTAACAGTGTGAATATAATATGTTTTGATTAAGTTCTTTTTGGATGAATCAGTTTGGTTAAATTCTCTTTGAGGACATGTCTCTCCCTGACCTGGTATGTTTCAGACATTATTTCTTTAAATAAGTTTTCTGTCCCTTTCTGTCTCTCTTCTCCTTAATATTCCCATAATGTGAATATTTTCTGTCTGATGGTGTCCCATAATTCACATAAGCTTTCCTCGCTGTTTTGCATCCTAATATTTTTTTCTCCTCCAACTGGATAATATCAAGGTAGGAGTCTTCAAGTTCACAGATTCTCTTCTGCTTCTTTAAGTTTATTGTTGAAACTCTTTATTGTATTTTTAATTTAATTCATTGAATTATTCAGCTCTAGAATTTGTTTCCTTATTTTTAATATAATTTATCACTCTTTTCTTAACTTTTTTTTTTCATATATTGTTTTTCAAAGTTCACTGAGCTGTCTATCTCCATTCTCTTAAATCTCACTGAACTTCCCTAAAATAATCACATTGAGTTTTTTTTTTTTTTTTTTCAGGTAACTCACTATCACCAATTCTTTGGGGTTTGTTAGTAGAAAATGATCACACCCATTTTGTGGTGTCATGTTTCCTTGTTTTCTCACATTTCTAATGATTTTCCATGGATTTCTGTATATTTGAAAGAGTCATCTCATTCAGCCTTTTCAGACTGGCTTCAGTGTGGACAGACTTTAAGGTTAAAAATCTGACTTTAAGGTTAAAGTCTGTCCTGAAGGTGGCTGGAAGGATGCCATCTGGGAAGGGTGCAATGTCTTTATTTCCCAGGAGCACACAACACATAGTAGTCATGCATCTTCATCGGTTGGGGTCAACATCAGTGCAGACTGCAGCTCTAGGATGACAGGGTACACCGGTGGCTTGGGCCTAGGGTACACGGTGCAAAGTGGCACGGCCTGATATGGTGAGTCAAAGTCCCCACCCTGGCCCAGAGGGCAGTGAGAGAACAGCAGTAGCATGTCCCCTGCAGTGGCCTAGTAAAGCCATGTGTTGGGACCCAGAAGTCCTGCTGCTAAAACTGGAAAATCAGCCAGGTGGATCTTCAAAATAATCTGCGTTCTGGACTTGGGGAAGTGGGGGCGTCAGAGCAGTAGTGGCTGCCCCAATATGGATAGAACAAAGCCACAACCTGGAACCTGGCAGGGGCATAGAGCAGTGGCAGCTCTGGCCCCAGATAGGGCCAGGCACCATGGCAACCCAACCCTAAAGAGCTTGGCATTTGGGCCCCTGGAGGAAGGTCTCACTGCAGAGACAACTCTGGTCCAGGGCCTGTGGGAGTCCTCAGTAGCACATGCTGCAATTGTCCACACTGGTTTGCTGGGGTTCTCCCACTCTCCTTTTTCCCATTACATGGGGTGAAATTCCTCCAAGAGTCTCTCTCCTGGCACCAAGATGCTCTGGCCTGGAGGATGCTGTTGTTTGGTCGCTCAGTTGTGTCCAACTCTTTTGCGACCTCATGGACTGTAGCCCATCAGGCTCCTCTGTCCATGGAATTTTCTGAGCAAGAATAATTGAGTGGGTTGCCATTTCCTTCTCCAGGGGATCTTTCTGAGCCAGAGATCAAATCTGTGTCTCCGCATCTCCTTCGTTACAGGTGGATTATTTACCACTGAGCCACCCTCATGAAGGATGGGATGATGAAAATAAACTGCTTCATATACATTTCTTTGCCATCATCCTCATATCTGAGATCACATGGTGTTTGTTGCTACTCTGTTTTAATCTAGAGTTTCCCTGAGTTACTTTCATTAGTTTCAAGTTGTTTATTTTTTATTGTTTTTTGTGGGAGATGTAAGCTTTTAGACCTCCTACTCTTCCATTTTATTTGTTAAAGATTAATTCATATGAGTTAAATATAATATGTAACAATGTTAAGCAAATATAACAGGCAATATATAGTTTCCTTGTAGATGAGCATAGTTACCAAATATTGTTTATCAACTAGTCTCAGGCTGCATTTCCACAAGGCACTGCCACTTAGTTGCACAGTTGTAACATTATAGCACTTCTCTCAGTAAATGCTCCTTACATTAATATAAGTTATGATGACCGTTACCTGAGCTAAAATTTGCTTTAAGTAACACTGGAACATCCTTTTTCTCCCACAGTTTTCTCTGCTACTATTCTAGGAGAAACGATTATTTTCCTTTCAATTCTTTTCTTTCAGAGAAACTTTCCACAGACAGGGGGAGCTATGTATACAAGCAAAACATTCATATTAAAAAACAGGGGAAAAAAAAAACAAACTTTGATTTTTTTACATGATATTATAAAAAAGAGGGCACTTATCATTTGAATTTTTAACTAATATTTTTAAAACTCATTATTCTTATGATGCCTCCTCAAAATAATAGTTTTATATATCCATAAAAAAAAAAAAAAAGAGTTTCTCTTTCCAAATAGTGTTGCCATTCTAACCATATTTTACTATCAAGTGCTTCATACACGGTTAGTCTGAGTTGAAATATTCTATAAGTACAAATTACAACACATTTTTAAAGTGTAACATGATGTAAATGTTTAAATTTATATTGGATTGAGTAGCATCCTTTATTAAAATTAATTTTACCTTTTTTTAAAAAAATTTCAGTGTGGTTACTAGACAATTTGGGGCTTTCCTGGTGGCTCATCGGGAAAAAATCTGCCTGCCAACACAGGAGATGCAACTTTGATCCCTGGAGAAGGAAGATCCCCTGGAGAAGGAAATGGCACCCTATTCTTGCCTGGGAAATTGCCATGGACACAGGAGCCTAGCAGGCTACAGCTCATGGAATCACAACAGAGTCAAACATGACTTAGCAACTAAACAACAACTAGACAATTTAAACTTTTTATTTGAATTTTTATCTCCTGTTAAAGCACAGCTGAATACCAATATTCTAGGGAGAACTCAGGATATTTTCAGGACTGTGGCCACACATAGATGGGAAATGGTATTTTCAGGAATATAATTTTCTTTCTCAATGCTAAATAATTAAAAAGTTTTCACATGAATAAATGAATCTGATCAAATGGTCCCAACAGTTAGAATGTCATAGGGACATGAACACACTTCTACAATTTTAATTTATTAACTGAACTAAACCACTATCAGAGTTGAGAGCACTAGAAATTATTTATTCTATTATTAACCCAAGTTTACATGGCATTAAAAATGAAAGGTATATGAATTGTGATTATTTACTAAAAATCTTCAAGAAGCAGAAGATATTAAGAAGAGGTGGTAAGAATACACAGTAGAAATATACAAAAAAATCTTCATGACCCAGATAAATACGATGGTGTGATCACTCACCTAGAACCAGACATCCTGGAGTCCAAAGTCAAGCGGCCTTGGAAAGCATCACTATGAACAAAGCTCATGGAGGTGATGGAATTCCAGCTGAGCTATTTCAAATCCTAAAAGATGATGCTATGAAAGTGCTGCACTCAGAGACCTGCAAATTTGGAAAACTCAGCAGTGACCACAGCACTGGAAAAGATCAACATTCATTCCAATCCCAAAGAAAGACAATGCCAAAGAATGGTCAAACAACTGCACAATTGTACTCATCTCACATGCTAGCAAAGAGATGCTCAAAATTCTCCAAGTAAGGCTTCAGCAGTATTTGAAACAAGAACTTCCAGATGTCCAAATTGGATTCAGAAAAGGCAGAGCAACCAGAGATCAAATTGCCAACCTCCACTGGATCACAGAAAAAGCAAAAGAGTACCAGAAAAATATCCACTTCTGCTTTATTGACTACGGCAAAGCCTTTGGCTGTGTGGATCATAACAAACTGTGGAAAATTCTTAAAGAGATGGGAATAGCAGACCACCTCACTTGCCTCCTGAGAAATCTGCATGCAGGTCAAGAAGCAACAGTTAGAACCAGGCATGGAACAACAGGCTGGTTCCAAAATGGGAAAGGAATACGTCAAGGCTGTATATTGTCACCCTGCTTATTTAACTTATATTAAGAATACATCATGTGAGATGCAGGGCTGGATGACGCAGAAGCTGGAATCAAGGTTGCCAGGAGAAAAAATCAATAACTTCAGATATGCAGATGACTCCACCCCTTATGGCAGAAAGCAAAGAGGAACTAAAGAGCCTCTTGAAGATAGTGAAAGAGGAGTGTGAAAAAGCTGGCTTAAACTTAAAATTCAAAAAACAAAGATCATGGCATCTGGTTCCATCACTTCATGGCAAATAGATGGGGAAACAATGGAAACAGTGACAAATATTATTTTCTTGGACTCCAAAATCACCGATGATGGTGACTGCAGCCATGACCTTAAAAGATGCTTGCTTCTTGGAAGAAAAGCTATGACCAACCTAGACAGCATATTAAAAAGGAGAGAAATTACATTGCTGACAAAGATCCGTCTAGTCAAGGCTATAGTTTTTCCAGTGGTCATGTATGGATATGAGAGTTGGACTATGAAGAAAGCTGAGTGCCAAAGAATTGATGCTTTTGAACTGTGCTGTTAGAGAAGATTCTTGAGAGTTCCTTGGACTGCAAAGAGATCCAACCAGTCCCTCCTAAAGGAAATCAGTCCTGAATATTCATTGGTAGGAATGATGCTGAAGCTGAAACTCCAACACTTTGGCCACCTGATGTGAAAAACTGACTCATTTGAAAAGACCGTGATGCTGGGAAAGATTGAAGGTGGGTGAAGAAGGGGATGACAGAGGATGAAATGGTAGATGGCATCACTCACTCAATGGACATGAGTTTGAACAAGCTCTGGGAGTTGGTCATGGACAGGGAAGCCTGGCAAGCTGCAGTCCATGGGGTCACAAAGAGCTGGACATGACTGAGTCACTGAATTTAATTGACTGGGCAAAAATATTTCAAGATACTGTCTACTATATAGGGAAAGAATGAAAGTCATGGAAAATTAAGATCCATGGGCAGTATAACTTTCATCACTTGCAATTTCAATCTTCCAGCAAGTTTTGCTTATCTAGAGTAACTAATTTTGCCATTTGCTTAGCAAAATAATGCACCTTCTTATCACAAAAAAATATACCGCTGGCATAGTCACAGAGATTTCTTAACTAAACCGTCAGGATAAGAAAATCCCCTAAAATGAAATATCTTTCTCAAATACCCCTGTTTGAAATAAATAATACCAAAATGTATTGGTTAGGAAGAAAAAAGAAATGACTCAAACTTGAGTACCCTATGATGCTTTTACTATCAAATATTGATATAGCAATTCATAATATTAAGGAAGTTTTCTTTCTGCCTCTCAAATGAATGATCCTTCAAAGGACTGGTCTCATCTCAAAGTAACACAACTCATTATATAGCTTTGCATTAACAATTTTCTCCCTCAAATCCAGCTGAGTTTGCTAAAGAATCTCCCATAGAGTCTCACAACAGAGCAGTCACTTCTCATGTGTTCCAGGAATAAAACCTAGTGAATTGAATAACCTATTTATATCACCTAATCTATACGGGGTTTTGGAGGGAGAGGGTTATAAAGTTGTTTATAGTTGGAGGGAATTTTGAAATAGAAAGCAGCCCTTGAACTTGACATCCTTACATNCTGTGGCCATGTATGGATGTGAGAGTTGGACTGTGAAGAAGGCTGAGCGCCGAAGAATTGATGCTTTTGAACTGTGGTGTTGGAGAAGACTCGAGAGTTCCTTGGACTGCAAGGAGATCCAACCAGTCCATTCTGAAGGAGATCAACCCTGGGATTTCTTTGGAGGGAATGATGCTAAAGCTGAAACTCCAGTACTTTGGCCACCTCATGAGAAGAGTTGACTCCTTGGAAAAGACACTGATGCTGGGAAGGATTGGGGGCAGGAGGAGAAGGGGACGACAGAGGATGAGATGGCTGGATTGCATCACGGACTCGATGAATGTGAGTCTGAGTGAACTCTGGGAGATGGTGATGGACAGGGAGGCCTGGCGTGCTGCGATTCTTGGGGTCGCAAAGAGTCGGACACGACTGATCGACTGAACTGAACTGAAAGCTATTAATGATAACAGGTAGTGTTAGCTGCTCAGTCTTGTCTCACTCTTTGCAACCCCATGGACTGTAGCCCACCAGGCTCCTCTGTCCATTGAATTCTTCAGGCAAGAATTTTGGAGTGGGTTGCCATTTCCTTCTCCAGAGGATCTCCCTGACCCAGGGATCGAATCCAGGTCTCCCACATTGCAAGCAGATTTTTTACCATCTGAGTCATGTCTGCCTTTCAAGAATGTGGTTTAGTAAATAATTGATAAATTAAATGCAGTAGAGAGAGAGACAGAGAAAAGAAGTAACATTTTTCAGTATGGGTTGTTGCATCACAGAATAAAAGTGTGAATGTTGACTTCTGAAGTTGGTGTAGCTGTGGACCCATGTTTTTGCCACCAGTTCCAGTTTCAGATGGGCACAGAGAGAAAGGTTCCAAATTGGGCCATATTAACCATAAAATCAGTTACTTCTTTTTGGCTTCTATTTGCACATGCTGTTTTGATATCCTAGGGTTCCCTGAGTCATCTCTTAGTCATTTGATATTTCTTAGGTATCTGATACTTTCCCACTTATTCTACCCTGATCCTCTACTGGTGTCTACCCACAAGATTCCTGCTGTCACAGAGCTTCCTGCTGATGCCTCTGGATCACCACTGTTGCCATTGATACCTGGAAAGGAGCTAGAACCATCCATCTTTTTTGGATCTCAGATGAGGTTTCTATTTCAGAGGACTTCTCCCAGTGTTGCCTTCAAGAGCTTCTAATCCTTCATCCC
Organism: Cephalophus harveyi; assembly: GCA_006410635.1. Lineage (NCBI taxonomy): Eukaryota > Metazoa > Chordata > Mammalia > Artiodactyla > Bovidae > Cephalophus > Cephalophus harveyi. Next base: position 136,934 of record SJYT01001140.1, on the reverse strand, counting down.
TGATAAGCCAAAGTTATGCCTTCACTATATTTTGGGGAGCCCACAACATGTCCAAGCAACATGATGTCTCATGCCAAAGAGGAGAGAATCCTACTGTTTTCATTAAACTGTATGACAGAGGGCCAGGAATATAGTTTGTGATTCCTATATTTTAAACTATCTATAGTAAAAACAGTTTCTTCACTCTTTTACCCATAGTTTCTAGTTCTTTGATCTCTAGTACATGTTGGGTGTGTCAGAGCAATAAGTGGGGATCACAGATATTCAGCTGCCTGGATAATCCACCTCGCAACCTCATTCCATCCCCTTTTATAAAAGAGTCTATCAAACTCAGTATTACTTATTGGATGGAACCACAAAGAAGTCACCTTTGGCATAGTTATCCCCCAGGACACATTTCAGTATTTTCTTTGAAACAGACTGTTAGTGGTGTATTTCCATCGATTGATCAGACGTTTCTGAATCCCATGAAAGCAGTCAGAGATTTTACCTATGAACTATATCAATCAAAAAAGTCACAAATGAAGAGTCAAATTCTGGTGCTGGTTCTATTAAATTTCTCTGGAAAAGACATTTAAGCCCTCTGGATTTCCATTACTTCACTGATACTATCTGTGAGTTAAAATAAATGGCTTCCAAAGTAATTGCCATTCTGCAAATAATACCAATTGAGGTCAAAATGTGACGAGGTTCAACATCTTCAAAACATTACATTTGGCTTCTGGTATAGATCTCAAAGTGATCCTATTTATTCCAGATCTTTCTGTGAAGGATGAGTAGTAAATCTCACTGGTAAGAGTATAAGGCATTTGGGACAATAAAATTGGGATTAACATATATACACTACTATCTATAAAATAGATAGCTAGTGGGAAGCTGCTATAAAGCACAGAGAGCTCGTCTCAGTGTTCTGATGACCTAGAATGTTGGGTGGGAGGGAGGTCCAAGAGAGAGGGGATATATGTAAATTTATGACTGATTCACTTCACTGTACAGCAGAAATTAACACAACATTGTAAAGCAATTATATTCCAATAAAAATTAAGATAAAATAAAATAGTGCCTTAGTAATCACCTATCCATGATTCATTCCATCCCTTCTCTTTCAGTCCCACTTCAACTCTATTCTTTGGCATAAACACAAATGGATTCTTTTTGGTTCAAATTTCTCTTTGCTGCAAGCAAAAAATCATATTTCTCTTTCCCGCAAGCATACTTATAAAGGGGAAGGGAAAATAGAAAATTTCCTTCTAGCCTTGAGTCTAGGTCAGTTGTGCCAATTCATTCTTAGTCCAGATATTTGCACTGGAGGATGAAACATGTACAAGGCTATTGTTAAAGTTAATACTTTCATACCTAAATATACAGATTCTCCATGTACAGGACCTCCATGGGGAGGATTCATGATAGGCAGGACAGGATTTGGGTTTTCTATGAACTGGACCACAATAATCTGGAAAAACACCAAAATCTCACCTCTTCCTCTGCTAACTCGCACTTGGTATTTTACATGAAGTATGTCAACCTGATTAAAAAATACTTTCGTAAGACATTCTTTAGCTCTCAGTTAATAACAATATATGTCATCTAAGGATATAGACAACTGCAAGAGGAAAGTTTGAGAACCCCAAGAGGAGAAGATTGAACCCATTTTCACATTATTAATATACTACTTAAATAAGTAGTGTCCTATTTCTCACTTTAAATATCACCAGGGGACGTTTTAATGGCTTTAGGTATTTTTAAATGCATTTTAGTTCTTTCGTTTCTATAGAATTCGAGCTGCACATACATTTTGGGGAAAAATGGACTCTATTTAATTCATAAAGAACAGAAAAGAATGGTCTATTTTAAAGCAAATGTTTGAAAGCTTACTTTAATAATTTGGATACAGTGATAAACTGGGCAAACATTAAATCATGAAGCTAATGGTGGACTTTATCTTTTAATTATACTCCTAATTTTGGTATATCTCAAAGACCAAAATATACTTATAACCTTTGGCATCCATCTTAGATTTCATTAGTTTCTTTTTAAGACAACTATTATATTTTATATTCATTCACTCAGCAAATGACTACTATGATCTCTTACAATATTTTCCTTAAACTATCATCAACATACATTTCTGGGGCACTGCCCAACCATAGAGGGCACCATTTATAATACATTCACAGTCGTTGATAGTGCATTTCACCAATTTTCTGGAAGATGACAGAAAAGTATCATTTTGAAGGAACAGCTGTTTCTAGATTATATAAATGTACCACTCTCTTAGATAATTCATACTTTTCTCTTCTACAAATACCTCTTCCCTCTTCTTTATTTTCATGCAAGTGTGCTCAGTCTCAGTCATGTCCGATTCTTAGCGACCCCGTGGACTGTAGCCCACCAGGCTCCTCTGTCCATGGGATTCTCCAGGCAAGAATATTGGAGCAGGTTGCCATTTCCTACTCCATGGGATCTTCGTGACCCAGGGATTTAAACTTCATCCCCTGCATTGACAGGCAGATTCTTTAACACTGAGCCACCTGGGAAGACCTCTTTACTTTCACCAGATGGCATGTCTTCACCAGAGAAAATCAGACACCGTAATAGTGCTGTTTTATTCCCTGGCACCCTCTCTGCATACCTGTCTGTTCCTATGTTCTGTCTTCCCTGTGACTGAGGATCAAATACCTTGTTCCACTCTTTGATCATGCCTCCTTTTAAGACCTAAATTCTATCCTTTTCATCTGAAGGACAAACTTCTATCAATTACATTTGTCTTTGTTGCACCAATGTTTCCCTCTTTCCTAGATAATTCTTATCAGTGTATAGCATGCTATAGTGTGTTTTATTAAAAACAGTGAGTTAACCCTACATCTTCTTTCATCGATAGCTACCATCTCTCCTGGGTGTTCCTTGAATTGCTTGAAAGAACTCTTTCTAATGTCTCTTCTCATTCTTCCTTGGTTTCACTTCAGTCAAGCTTATGCCTTTACTTCCCCAAGGAAACTGCTCTTATCAAGGTCAATAATAATCTCTATAGTGATATAACCAATAGTTTAATTTTCTTGGATGTGTGCTCAGTTCTGATTAGCTCTTTATGACCCATGGACTAAATAGCCTACCGGGCTCCTCTATCCATGGAATTTTCCAGGCAAGAATACTGGAATAGGTTGCCATTTTCTCCTTCAGGGGATCTTTCCCCAACCCAAGGATCAAACTCATGTCTCCTGTGTCTCCTGTGCTGCAGACGCATTCTTTAACAACTGTGCCACCTGGAAAGACCCCCTGCATACCAAACCCAAACCCAATAATCAGGCAATCAACTCTACCTTCAGAATGAGTCAAACTCTCAATATTTCTCTTCACCTGGATTACCGAAGTTGCTTCCTCACATGAACCTTAATTTTATGAAATCTAGCTAGCTAGAACTCAAAGCCTATATCATAGATATAGCAGGAAACAATTGGAGCATTCCACTTAGGCAAAATGCCTACTATCACAACTATTATTCTGGAGGTATTGGTCAACATAATTAGATTAAAACAAAACAAAAAATAGAACAAAATTCTAGATAATGGTATAAAATATTTTGAAAGCAAGATGATTCAATTGAAAAATTAACATAAGTACAACAAACACCAAGCACCAGATGAAAGAAAGAGCAGGGCATCATAAATTCAGAGGCATTAAGTACAATGCTGAAGAGAATACCAGACTGACACTTAGTAGCTGTGGTCCTAGACAATCTTGACCTCTTTCTGCCTCTATTTTCTTATATACAAAATGGGATGATATAAAAAGCACATCATAGAGTTGTTACAATGATCAAAAGAATTAACATATATTGAGTACTGGGAATACTAGTTATAGAAGAGTTTGCTAAATCAAGTATATTGGTAAGATATTTATTATTAATATTTAAGTAAACTATTACAAAGATTTATATGAGGTTACTCCTTTTCCAAACTACAAATCCTTTCCCAAGATCCTCCAAATTGACTCCATTCCCACAACATACAGGCACATATATTAGAAACAAGTTGACACCACTACCTAAGAGCCAGAAAAGGTAACATATCCCCATTATTTGGGAGTTTGAATCCACTGACTTTATCTTTTCTCTAGTGGACCTTTGACAACCTACAATACACGGTACCAACAAATTCATATTCAAAGACTTGGATCTAAGTTGTGGAGCTCTGAAATATTTTTACCAGAGTCCACTTAAATTTACAACATCAATTCCCCATAGAAAAAGGTGACACAAGATTTTATCAGTCTTATATAGCAAGCATGAGTGACAACAACAGAATTTTCTCCCTGAATAAATATTACAGAACAAGTCTCTGAAATGATCTAAGATAAAAGTACCAGTAGGATGTTACCAGGAAGCAGTTACACGAGTGAAGAACCCCGCTCCATGATCCCCCAACCTGATGTAGTTCCTTGCTTTGAACAATCCTCTCTACGTCTAAATTCTATAGATTTTCTCATAGACTTCAATCTTCTTGTGTAAACTTCTATTCATGAAAATGGAAAATAGCCTTATAATTGTCCCTTTATTGATCTAATTCACAAAGAAGACTTTGAGCCCTCAGTGGACATACATAAATGGCTTATCATGTTTATCTCTTATAAAGCCAGAACTCAGAATTAGTAAAAACTTGCAACATGGAAGGCATACAATGAACTGTAATTTATTTAATTGATTAATTGGTTAATCAATTAATGGTATTTTGAGCATATGAATGTCTTGACAAAATTTTCCAAGGTCCTTTTCTTCACTACACACCTAAGTTAGTAAAGTACTTGACACAGAAATGTTAAGTGTAAGAAAATGCTTCAGAGTAGTATGGTTCAAGATCATCCAGAAGGTACCATCAATTTTCCATGCACTTCTTTTGGCTAGATTAAGCCATGATTTTAATTTTGCTTATCCACATGTATTAGCTACACAATGAAGAAGCTACCAGTTTAAAGATGATTTGTCTTCTACTCTAAATAGATATGGAACCAGTAGTGGCAAATTATGAGAATAAAGGGAGGAATATACTAATTAGCTCTATTTTCAAAATCTCAGTGTGCACTCTGCACACCAGGGAAGCAGGAATCTATACTGTTTTTTATTGCTAAATTGAGACTTAAATTGAAGAAAGTAGGGAACACTACTACCATTCACATATGCCCTAAATCAAATCCCTTATGATTATACAGTGGAAGTGAGAAATAGATTTAAGGGCCTAGATCTGAGAGAGTGCATGATGAACTATAGACAGAGGTTCTTGAAATTGCACAGAAGACAGGGATCAAGACCATCCCCAAGAAAAAGAAATGCAAAAAAACAAGATGGTTGTCTGAGGAGTCCTTACAAATAGCTGTGAAAAAAAGAGAAGTGAAAGGCAAAGGAGAAAAGGAAAGCTATACCCATTTGAATGCAGAGTACCAAAGCATAGTAAGGAGAGATAAGAAAACTGTCCTCAGTGATCAGGGCAAAGAAATAGAGCAAAACAATAATGGAAAAGACTAGAAATCTTCTCAAGAAAATTAGAGATACCAAAGGAACATTCCATGCAAAATTGGGCTCAGTAAAGGACAGAAATGGTATGGACCTAACAGAAGCAGAAGATATTAAGAAGAGGTGGCAAGAACACACAGAAGAACTATACAAAGAAGATCTTCATGACCCAGATAACCACAATGGTGTGATCACTAACCTAGAGCCAGACATCCTGGAGCGTGAAGGCAAGTGGGCCTTAGGAAGCATCACTACAAGCAAAGCTAGTGAAGGGGATGAAATTCCAGTTGAGCTATTTCAAATCCTCAAAGACAGTGCTGTGAAAGTGCTGAATTCAATATGCCAGCAAATTTGGAAAGCTCAGCAGTGACCACAGGACTGGAAAAAGTCAGTTTTCATTCCAATCCCAAAGAAAGGCAATGCCAAAGAATGCTCAAACTACTGCAAAATTACACTCATTTCACACACTAGTAAAGTAATTCTCAAAATTCTCCAAGCCGGGCTTCAGCAATACGTAAACCGTGAACTCTCTGATGTTCAAGCTGGTTTTAGAAAAGGAAGAGGAACCAGAGATCAAATTGCCAACATCCACTGGATCATCAAAAAAGCAAGAGAGTTCCAGAAAAACATTTCTGCTTTATTGACTATGCCAAAGCATTTGACTGTGTGGATCACAATAAACTGTGGAAAATTCTGAAAGAGATGGGAATGCCAGACCACCTGACTTGCCTCTTGAGAATTCAGTATGCAAGTGAGGAAGCAACAGTTAGAACTGGACATGGAACAACAGACTGGTTCCAAATAAGAAAAGGAGTACACCAAGGCTGTATATTGTTACCCCGCTTATTTAACTTATATGCAGAGTACATCATGAGAAATGCTGGGCTGGAAGAAGCACAAGCTGGAATCAAGATTGCCGGGAGAAATATCCATAACCTCAGATATGCAGATGACACCACCCTTATGGCAGAAAGCAAAGAAGAACTATAGAGCCTCTCGATGAAAGTGAAAACGGAGAGTGAAAAAGGGCTTAAAGCTCAACATTCAGAAAACGAAGATCATGACATCTGGTCCGATCACTTCATAGCAAATAGATGGGGAAACTGTGGAAACAATGGCTGACTTTATTTTTCTGGACTCCAAAATCAATGCAGATGGTAACTTCAACCATGAAATTAAAAGACACTTGCTCCTTGGAAGAAAAGTTAGGACCAACCTAGATAGCATATTAAAAAGCAGAGACATTACTTTGCCAACAAAGGTCTGTCTAGTTAAAGCTATGGTTTGTCTAGTATTCATGTATGAATGTGAGTGCTAGGCTCCTCCATCCATGGGATTCTCCAGGCAAGAATGCTGGAGTGGGTTGTCATTTCCTTCTTCAGGGGATCTTCCGAACATAGCGATTGAACCCAGGTCTCCTGCACTGCAGGCAAACTCTTTACTGTGTGAGCCGCCAGGGGCTCCTACTATAAAGAAAGCTGAGTGCCAAAGAATTGATGCTTTTGAACTGTGGTGTTGGAGAAGACTCTTGAGAGTCCCTTGGACTGCAAGGAGATCCAACCAGTCCATCCTAAAGGAGATCAGTCCTGAATATTCATTGGAAGGACTGATGCTGAAGCTGAAACTCCAATACTTTGGACACCTCATGCAAAGAACTGACTCATTGGACAAGACCCTGATGCTGGGAAAGATTGAAGGCAGGAGGAGAAGGGGACAACAGAGGATGAGATGGTTGGATGGTATCACCAACTCAATGGAGATGACTTTGAGTAAGCTTCAAGAGTTGGTGATGGACAGGGAGGCCTGGCATGCTGCAGTCCATGGGGTCACAAAGACTCAGACACAACTAAGTGAGTGAAGTGAACTGATACTAGCTTTTGCACTCAACATAATGCCCCCCTCTTTACTTCACTCTATGACTTGGCTAAGAAAAATGCCTGCTTAATAGCTACTGGAGTAGTCATTCTGTGGCAACAGATTTCATAATATAATCCAGTTGCAAACAACAAAATATAATTTCAGTTTTGGAGCAGTACCTGGCAATCCTATTAGTCTGATATTCTCAGAAGACAGAGTAAACATAAATGACTTCAAATTGACAATTTTGTTTTCAGATATGTGTACTGATAACTTTTGAAGCTGTATGAGAAATAGCAACAATCCTAGAATTAGAATGCTACTATATTAAAAACTCATTGTCATTTTCAAATAGTCTGATATTAAAATAAACATGAATTTATATATATTTACATAAACATATCAAGTATATAGGCAAGGTTATCTACACAATCAGATTTATTTCCCACTGACAAAGTCAGGAGCCCTAGCTTGACATATCTATACACAAACCCCACTATGGCATGTGCATATATATCATGCAAATGGTAATTACAAAGACAAGCAGGACCCTCAGTTTATATATTAGCACAAAATTAAGGGAAAGTCATATATTTGAGTGTGATAGTCTGTAGAACTCTTGCTAAAGAAAGGTGCAGTTATTTCTGGGCTTGTGCACTTGGCAAGATTTCATTTATCCAGTTTTTGGCCTTGATCCCTTAAAGGACCTTTTAATTAATACAGACCATGCTACTTTCTATTTTAATTTTAAGCAGTGAACTTGGTTAAAGGATGGTCAACATAAGGATGGACTTTAGAAGTCAACCGTTTAGAAACAACTGTTGAACAAATAATAATGTACAGGGGCACAGATGCCAAAAGATCTAGCTTTACTAAAAATTCCAAGACCCCATCTTAACAGCTGTTTCTGTATCTATCTTTGGCATCCATGCCTCTGTACCTTAAATTGGTCAAAATACAGCTAGACACACAGATGTTGAAAGAATAATGACAAAGAGAAAAGAAAGTATAACTCCTGTTAGGAAGGCAAGAGGAGAAATGTGAGCAGAATTAAACATCTCTCTTACTAGGCAGGCAGGCTAATAATAAATATAGACCATAGATCACCAGACACAAGTGAGGGTTCAAGAATAGAAAAAGATATCAGGAAATTCCAGATCTAAGATAATGATGAAGCTGTCAGATGACACAGGAAGACTCAAAGTTGATATTGGTGACAGCACTTCAGAAAATCTGTCTCCATCTTGACTCACATGGCTTATCAGTGATAATCTGGAAAATTCGGGTCAATAGCAATGCTTTCCTTCTCAGGGTCTTCCTGAAGACAGCGTTATGTCTTGATGTTGATCTAGGGAATAGTGGCTCTGCATTTTTGTCTTTGATACTTGCCTTGCCTTAGGCATTCAGGAGCTTAGCACTTTTTTGAAGTCTCTCCCTCTCTCTGGACTATGTGAGAGATTAAATATTTAGAAAGGTAAGGCTAATTTTATATTATTTTCTTTGGGCAGATCCTGGCAGAGTGCCAGGCACAATTCCATGTATATTAATGAAGGCGATTTGATGTTAAATAAATCTCAGTCTTAAAAATTGCTGCAACAATGTATACTGTGGAAATAAAAGCTTCTCCAAAGATGAATTGTGCATATCTCTGATAAGTGATAGAATGTACTCAGTATTCACTGATACCTATAAGTGATTTTAATTGAGCACCTACTCTGTATCAAGAAATATAGTACATTTTGGGACAAAAGACGAAGGGAACGTACCTCTCTTACAGCATGGCAGAACAAGCACCTGGCTAGAAAGAGGAGGCTTCAGATCTAAGCATATCTATCATATGCTTTTGTATAATTGTGGCAAGTCACTTCACTTGTCTTGGACAACACTGACTCATCTCTACAGTAATAGAGTTAGATTAAATTATTTTTAAAGTCTAGGTTTGAAGCAAGATTCTGAGCCTCATGTCACACTGATAGAATTTTGGACATGGTGATTATATACTCTTATTAATCATCTGGTAGCACCTGAATAAACCTGGCATAAATCTAGTTTATACTAATGAAAGGAAGAAGCTAATGACTCCTCCTCAGAAAAAGCAAAACAAAACAAAAAACTGTGTCTCTGACATGTTGACTTCTGAATCAGAAGCGTATATCAAGTTCCTCTGGCTCCAGTGTCAATGTCGAAGATATCCACTGTGACAGAGAAACCTCAATGGAAAAAAAAAAATCACTGAGAAATGTAGAATTATCTTCCTTAGACAAAGCCAAATGGCTAAAATGACAGCTGGAGAATTAAACTTGATGACTAACATGCTAAAACTCCCCATCCTCCACAAACTGTCCCTGAGCTGAAACACAGGGTAGAAACCTATGTCTGCATTTTATTCAGAAACTACACTTTTTACAGAAGCCTAAATATGAGATGTAACAAACTATATTTCAGCTTGGCCAATCAGTATTTCATTCATAAAGGAACAGATGCAGAAGCTTTTGCAGAGTCATGATGATAAACAAAGGAAAATCTAGTTAAATCAAGCTAGCAATTTTTTTCAAAATTTTAGATGCATTTATGCTATTTGTACATATTGTTCTAATCATGAAAGCAACATTCTCTTATTGTAGACTATCAAAAACAGAGAAAATATAAAGAAAGAAATCTAATTTACTCAAACCTCACTGTGAAGAGGTAACCTATTCTAGTGTCCCACTATTGTGGGGGCTCTGCCACTATTTTTTGCTTTTTGACAATTACTTAACTCTATTTTATGAATTTTCTGAATCATGGTCTCTGTTTACCGACTTTTTCCTGTTTCTGTTTCTCCTTGCATCTGTTTCTCCTACATTTCAGACAGCAGAATAAAAAGTAGCTGAATAGCTGCCAATTGCTATTCAGCAGGGTAAAGATGTGGAGCAAATTTTGTGGGCCAGGTTACTGTGTGATCTTCTAGCTCATCTACTGAAAACTGCCTCTTCCGCAGGTACTCTTCACTGGTCCACCGAGCTGTGTTTCAAATGCTAGAGCTCCATGGCACAACACTGGGTGGCCCCATGTAGGGAACCACTCCTCAGAAAACAGGATCTGGCTATGGCATACACAGACATCCCAGAAAAGAGAAATTATATGTGGCAGAATGCTTGATGGCATTCGTATTTTACAGGCAATTACTGAATGTATCCTTTCCTGGGAAATCCCGTGGACAGCGCAGCCTGGCAGGCTACAGTCCATGGGTTGCAGAGTCAGACACGACTGAGAGACATTTAAGGTATTAATATTAAAAAGTACAACAATCATGAATACCTATTGTACCCTGGTACAACAGGGACTCTCTGAATCCCCCTAAATAATATAGTGAAGGCACACATTTTTTTGACATTAAGTGGTCACATACTGAGATTATAAAATTCATCTCTCTCCTCTATATAAGTCAAAGATCTCTATTTCTCCCAAACAATAAGCTTAAAAAAATAGTAAGTGAGAAGAAAACCTTAATAATACATTGATTACAAAAGGATGAATAATTTCAGGTATTTGCACTTCGATGAATAGATCAGAAGAGCTTAGTCTTGTGTCAAGGAAAACTAATATAGTCACCCAGAATCACTACAAAGGATCATATCACTGCAAAAATCAACTGCTGTCAACCCAGTACCATTAATGCTTTAATTATTCAAATGAAAATGTTAATTGAACCTTCATGGTGAAGAATTCAGAAGAAATCTAAATTTCAGTTACTCTGCAAGTACAGACCTGTATTTACAGGGTGTTTTGTTGTTGCTGTTCTTCATAGTCTGCCTTTTTCAGTCAAACTGTCTAAAGATGTTCTATTCATAAATCTAGAATTTACACTGTAATTAATTGGTGATTTAAAGTGATACAAATATTATAGCATGAGTCTTTTTAATTTTTTCCAATGTAATAACAAAATCTTTATAGGTAGTCATTTAATCAAGTAGACAGCAGCTGTTTCTGAATAGTCAATTCAATATGAATACAAGTAGGAAGAACCTTCCCTTTCCTCTGAATCCTTACCAGTCCCTGACAAAGTCTTTTAGTTTATATGCTTTTAGCAATCTAATTTGGATCTTAAAATGAGGTTTTATATGGAACAAAATACTGTTTTGGTTTTTTTTTTCCTAAGTCAGTTTTATCTCTAAAGCATAGCATCACACATGGTTCATAGTAGATGCTCATGTAAATGTGTGATGTGATTTAATGTCTGAAAAGTAATGCTGTTTCTGCAATTGCTTTTTTTTTTTAAGTAAATATTTGAGGAATAATACAGAAACTAGGAAAATTATAACCTACAGGAAGTAAGAAAACTTGGGACGAATGGTATCATGACCTAAAATAAAACTGCTAGGTTATTTGAAAAATTACCCAACATTTATAATTTTATTTCTATGGAAAACAGACACCCAAAAGAAATAACAATATATAAATACTTATTTGTATTTATGAATAAGAAGATAAGATTTACTTTTTCACTAAAATTATATTAAGCTATAACAAACATGCCATGCACAAATCTTAAGAAAATGAATTGAAATATAAGACCTTTTCTGAGGTATAAATTATATAATATAAAATTGACTATACAATTTGAGAAGTTTTAGTAAATTTATACCTTTGTCCAACCATCATCCCAAACCAGTCTTAAAATACTTTCATTACTAAAAATATTACATCAATTTCCAGTCAATCCCACAGACAGCCTCTAGAAACACTGATATTTGTCTCTATAATTTTGCCTTATAAGGAAATTTAATATAAACTAAATCATACAATACATAGGCTTCTTTCACTTACAAAATGCTTTTTGGTCCATATGTGTTGTTGCATATTGAAATAGTTTATTTCTTTTGACTGATAATTAGCTTTCCACTTTCTGATGTAATGGTTTGTTTAACCATTCACCAGTTGATGACCACTGGTTTCCAGTTTGGGGTTATTATGAATACTGTATTGCTATATGAACATATAGATCTTTAAATGGGCATTTGTTTCTATTTTGTTAGGTAGATGGTAAGGAGTGGAACTGCTGGGTCATGTGGTAAGCAAATGTTTAACATTTTAAGAAACTGTTACACTATTTTGCTAAGTGGTTATATTGTCCTTACACTTTCATCAAAAGTGTTTGAGGGCTGCATTTTCTCCATATTTTCACCATCTCTTCACATTGTCATTCTGATTGTTTATTACCATTCCCTTAAGTGGTAAGTGAAATCAAATATGGATAAAAATTTGTATTTGCCTAATAACTAAGAAATTGGAGTATATTTTAAGTGTTTATTTGTTGCTCATATATCATCTTGCTGCTGCTGCTGCTGCTGAGTCGCTTCAGTCGTGTCCGACTCAGTGCGACCCCATAGACGGCAGCCCACCAGGCTCCCCTGTCCCTGGGATTCTCCAGGCAAGAACACTGGAGTGGGTTGCCATTTCCTTCTCCCATATATCATCTTAAGTGACTTAAAAAAGGTGATATATTTTTAACATTTTGGCTAAATTATTAATTTGTCAAAATTCCTTATATATTATGAATAAAGGTGGGCTTCCCCTGTGGCTCAGCTGGTAAAGAATCTGCCTGCAACGAGGGAGACTTGGGTTCAATCCAAGATCCCCTGGAGAAGGAAAAGGCTACCCACTTCAGTATGCTGGCCTGGAGAATTGCATGGACTACAGTCCATGGAGTTGCAAAGAGTCGGACACGATGAGCGACTTTCACTTTCTACGAATAAAGGTAGTTTTAGATATACGATTGGCAAATATTATTTCTAGTAAGTTGCTTACCTTTCATATTTTTAATGTATTTTGAAATGCAAATGCTTTTAATATTATGAAGTAGTTTTATTTTTATAATTTCTTGATTGGGCTTTTGGTGCCATTTCTTCAAAAAAAAAAAAAGAAAAGAAAATCACTTTTCCCAGAGTCACAATTTCTTCTATGACACTTTCAGAAAGTTTTGAAATTCTGGCTCTTACATTTAGGTCTATAATCCACTTCTGGTTAATTTTTATGTAAAGCAAGGACATAAAATTATTCTAGCACTACATGTTGAAACATCATCTTTTCCCCCATTGAATTATCTTGGCAATTTTGTCAAAATTAAGTTGACCATAAATATTCAGTTTTATTTCTAAACCACCTATTTAATTTCTCAATGGCCTATAACTTTATGATAGCATCTCAGTGTATTATGTTCCCTGGTGGCTCAGAGGTTAAAGCGTCTGCCTCCAATGCGGGAGACCTGGGTTCGATCCCTGGGTCGGGAAGATCCTCTGGAGAAGGAAATGGCAACCCACTCCAGCATACTTGCCTGGAGAATCCCATGGACGGAGGAGCCTGGTAGGCTACAGTCCATGGGGTCGCAAAGAGTCGGACACGACTGAGCGACTTCACCTCACCTACCTCACCTACAATAATTTTTAAAATCAATTGCATAAATCCTCTACATTTGTTCTCCTTTTCCAAAATTATTCGTTTAATTCTATGTCCTGTGCATTTCCATGTAAATTGATTTCCACAACAAAAAGCCTGCTGGGATTTTGATAAGATTTGCATTTAATCTACAAATTAACTTGCTGATAATCATCATCTGAAACATAATGAATCTTTTAATTCAATAACTTGGCAGATATCTTTACCTATTTAGGTCTTCTTTAATTATCTTCAACAAT
>SJYT01001140.1:80909-113963 GCA_006410635.1 Cephalophus harveyi | reverse complement strand
AAATATAAAATTGCCTATGTTTCTAGTTTTTCTCCATAATAAGCTTATTGAAAAAAATTAAATTACTCTCCTTAACCTAGTTGAAATTATTTCAAGGTTACATAACCCACCAAGGACGCTCAAACATGACCAACTTATATCTTTCTTTAACTTCTTGATTTTACAGATATAACAGGTTTGAAATAATCTTGTTGGCATTACTAATTATGATTAAGCAAAAGTAATCAAATCACTGAGACCAGAGTGAATATCAACAAAAATTATCTAAGTATTTCAGTAAATTACTCATATAACTCTTTTCTTGAATGAACATGTATTTTAAAACTAGAAACTATCAATCCACCTTAAAGAAGATAGGCTAATGCATTAATCAATAACATTAACCTCATTTTTACTGTTCCTTCAACATGACAGAGGTACCTTTCCTCAAGTAAAATGATGAGAGTTTTCTCTTGTTGCAGATGCACTTTAGTGTCTGGGCAGTCTCCTAAGTTCATTTTTCCTTTAATGATAAAGGAGAATGATGGCTAGATTGTGCAATGAGGAAGAAAAAAAAAAAAACTAATAAGACTCTGACTTTTATGGGTGATTGACTGCAACAGCCAAACCTAATGAATGCCTGTGGAAGCAGCAGACTTTTATTGCTCTTTAAATATTAGGGCATATGTTTGGACAGTAAAAGACTAACACAGTGGGAGCTGTTGACATTGTGTGCTGTTTCTTTCGTTAGGTGCATGACTATACAAACATAAAGAAGGAACAATAAATAAACAATGACTTCCAAGAGCCCTTTATGCGTACTGATATTTTGTATATTATTCCAAGGTGAAAGAGTTAGATTAAAGAATTACCATTTTAACAAATCACAGAAGGAACTGACCTGGGTTACTGGATATTGAGTTCAGGTATCAACTTATTCCTAAACATTATTCCACCAGTGTTCTGAAAACAAACATTGATAATTCATGGAAGTCAATATGAATCTTTTACCTAACATAGTTCAAAGGTGACCATAACTTTTAGGATTATCACAAAAAAGAATATGCTGATATAACCTTGGTTAAAAAGAAATAATTGTTTTTCAGGCAGGCCAATCTTCTTGAAAGGACACATAAAGAAAAATGAACCATCCATCCATGTCAGTAAAATCAAGCTTGGCAGTCTATGAGGCGATAGATGTGAGGTACACAATGGATTACAGTGCACTGAGGTAACCCTCATGCCTAGAGTGCTATCCAAAGCATGCAATTGTTAGCTCATTCAAGCACTGTAGATGATAAGTGCTGAATGAAAGTGCTGGGAATTCACAAAGCCAATTAAGATAACATTGAAAATAAACAGATTGAAGTAGCTGCATACTTCACTAATCAGAAATTCAATCAAATAGGATCATTTGAGAATATAATATGTATACAACACTCTACTGGACATTATTAAGATATAAAGTGAATATAAAATGTCATTTTCATCCTCATCAACTAAAATCTAGACAAGCAGACAATGGAAATATATGGAATAATCAGAATTCAATGTAAAATAATGCAAAATTAAGGGGAAAAGTGTCTATCAGTTACCCACGAATTTTATCTCCAGCAAAGATTTTTACCTACAAAAGAATTTGTGAAAATTTTGAGCTGAATTATAAAGTCAGTACTAGGTAGGATCTAGGGAACTGGAAACTAAAGGTATAGACCTTTACTGGATAATAAATTTGATATGCAAAGACACAAGCAAGAGTACTGGAGTGGATTGCCATTCCCTTCTCCAGGGGATCTTCCTGACCCGGGGATCGAACCCGGGTCTTTTGCATTGTAGACAGACGCTTTACCGTCTGAGCCACCAGGGAAGTCCAATTATTTAACAGTATTTTTAATTAGTAAATTTAATTAGCATATTTTAATTGGTAAAATAAAGCAATAGGGGAGGGCCATGGTGGAAAATCAGAGGCATTTAAAAACTGATAGTAAGGTGTCAGTGAAACATTTGGTAGTTGTTGTGGACTGAAATATCCCCCCCATAATTCATACACTGAGGCTCTAACCCTTGGTATTTCAGAATGTGACTATATTTTGGGATAGGATCTTTAAATCAGAAGTTAAAATGATGCTGTTAGAGTAAGCTTTAACCTAGTCTGACTGGTGTTTTTACAAGAAGGGGAGATGTGGACACACACAATGAGACCCTAGGAGCATATGCACAGAGGCACAACCATGCAAAGGGACAGGGAGAGTGCAGCCATCTGTAAGCCTACGAGAGAGTCTTTAAAGAACAAAGTCAGCTGGCACTCTGATTTAAGTCTTTCAGCTTCCAAAACTATCTCTCATTTAAGCCACCCAGTCTGTGTATTTGATTGTGGCAACCCTAGCAAATTAATTCAGAGGTGAAAAGTACAATTACATAAATAGTTTTGAGAACATGAGAGTACTTTTTTTTTTCTACACAAGTAGAAGACAAACAACTGGATGGAACGAAGAAATCATTCATTTCTCTATGGTCAAAATAATCATTCTTGATTTTAACTCTCTTGTGACACTCACTCTCAACTTTGGATAACACAGATACCATTACTCTTAGCAGGGATTTCTGTTATTGTTATTTAGTTGCTGAGTTATGTCCAACTCTTTGCAACCCCATGGACTGTAGCCAACCAGGCTCCCCTGTCCATGGGATTTTCCAGGCAAGAATACTAGAGTGGGTTCCCATTTCCTTCTCCAGGGGATCTTCCCTATCCAGGGATTCAACCAGTATCTACTGCATTACAGGTGGATTCTTTATGGTGGAGCCATCAGGGAAGCCCCAGCAGGAAATTCTAGATAATTATTAGAACTGTAATTCTAGATAATTATAACTGTTATTGTTTATGGAAGTCCCACAGCCAAGTAAGATAAATACATTATAAAAAGTATATTCGGAGGAGTATATAGTCATTTGACCTGTGGAGAAGAGCATCTTTCCCTGGCAGTCCAGTGGTTAAGATCCCAAGAGTTTCTACTGCAGGAATCTTGGGTTAGATCCCTGGCCAGGGAACTAAGATCCTACATGCATTAAAAAAAAAAAAAAAATCTGTGTGCTGTCCTAAGCAAATTAGAGTAAGGTTGAGATAGTCTGATCCTAAAGATGGTAGGTATGAAGGCGGGGCCCACCCTCCACGGGGAAGTGCTGGGACCACCGGGAAGCGCATATAGGGGCAGACACCCATGGATGGGCAGAGACTGCAGTCAGGCAGTGGCGCTGGAGAGGTAGAGGCCAGGCGAGTAGGCTGCTCCCAACAAGAAGTGCTGCAATCCTGGGGTGAGCCATGCAGCTGCGGCTGCTGCCAGCGACATGGAGGAAGAGGGCAAGAAGATGAGCATGTGGATCGCATCCTCAGGGAGGCCGGGCTGGACACCACACCTAAGTAGGTGAAAGGTGAAAGAGCTGGGCTTACAGGTGGGCCAATGTTCCTGCCTGGAGAATCCCAGGAATGGGGGAGCCTGGTGGGCTGCCGTCTATGGGGTCGCACAGAACCGGACACGACTGAAGTGATTTAGCAGCAGCAGCAGCAGCCCTGGTTATGGGCCAGAAAGTTTTCCTGGATTAGTATATCAGAGAAAATGGCGTGTCGCATAAGTGTAGAAATACTGCTGTTTAGTTGCCTTCAGTTTGGGGTCTCAAGTAAATGCAAACTTTATGCATCATTATACCATATAGCGGGTTGAGTTTTGCTCCACTTAATACTGAGATAAGCTGGAATCTGCCAGAACAGTAGCACATGGACAGTGTCTCCCTGATCAAACAGGAAACTGACTCAGAGCAGGAGGCACCTGACCAGCTGGTGAAACTGGAAGTGGAGACCACAAAGGCATCTCAGACCAGCCCGGCATCAGGCCTGCTCAAAACATTCAGCATCAGGCATGCTCAAAAGGGGAATTTTGACCACTATTCCATCTTCCTAGGTGGCAGTAGTGAGCTGGTTCACGGTGTTTGAAGTGATGTGACTGATCCTTGCACAGGGCACCCAAGAAGAGAAAGAGGGAGAAAGGACAGCCCAGAGCACAACTCTGGCCCAACCCATCAGATCTGCTCAACCCTCACTCCATTTAAGATCTGAACTTGGCTCCTGGAAGAGCAGTCAAGGCTACCTGTTTCTTGTGTTGATTCCCTTGCACTATTCCAGAAGCACCAATAAAGGTCTTACTGTATAGCTCAGAGGACTAGTCAATATTCTATGATAAACCATAATGAGAAATAATATTAATGAAAAGAATGTATATATGCATACTTAATATATGTGTGTAACTAAATCACTGCTATACAGCAGTAACCAACACAACACTGTAAATCAACTACAAACACACACACACACACACAAACCCTTGTCTGAAAGTCTCCTCTGGCTTCTTATCAGTTTATTTGATTAGAGTTCAAGGATGCCCGGGTTGGATACAGGGTTAACCTTCGAACAACTCCTTTGATTAGACTCCTATTTTATAATGGTCTCGTAATTCAGGAAAAATGATTTCACCCAATGTGAACTATTTTGATAGCTGTTTTAAATCTTCAACTTGCTCTCATATTAGAAAATTGTATCTTGCTAGAATAAATGTCTTACAAATAAATTATTCAACCATTTCATTAGTTTCATGGAGAGGTAACATTTAATGGGGCTTTTTTTTTTTTTCTTTCTCTTGTATGTTACTCATGAGCTTCCTCAGTGGCTCAGACGGTAAAGAATCTACCTGCAATGTGAGAGACCTGGGTTCACTTCTTGGTTTGGGAAGATCTCCTGGAGAAGGGCATGGCAACCCACTTCAGTATTGTTACCTGGAGAATTCCATGAACAGAGGAGCCTGGTGGGCTATAGTCCATGAGGTTGCAGAGTCTAACACAACTGATTGACTAAGCACAAGCATAGCAGCCTATAATAAGGTGATACTTCTTTTAAAAAATAATTGTAACATCTTCCACATTCCCAAAAGAGTAATTTAAAGAGCAGTCAGATGGGTTTCATCAGTCCTTCCACTTACATTTCAAGAACACTGTGATTTAGAGGCAAGGACTGTAGGTATTCTTACTTAAAATATCTGCGCCATTTTTTTTGTCCTCCAGCTTCAGAAGTTCTGAAATATGAAGACTAATAATTTTACATTCCAATTTTTAAAATGGAAATTTGATGATGTCACTTTTCACTTAAAATACTAAGGTGTCTCTGCATGGCTTTAAAAATGAATTCTGAATTTCTTTATACATTTGAGGAAATTCTGAGGAAGTCAGTTTCTGTATAATGGTCTAAACTCATCCACTTCCCTCTGTCAGTCCCAACTCTTAACATCTAACTAACTTATGTCTACCTACCATTAACTACAAACTTCCTTCAGGTCCTAAAATAAATCATATTCTCTCTGCTATGGCACTACACATAGTATATGGTGTTTCATTGGCTTGAGTGCTATAATACGCTATTTTCACTGAGTTGGCCTGGAGAATTTCAATTCATGCATCTCAGCTTGGATTTTGCTGTCTTCAAAAACCAGGCCAGACAGAGCACATCTGGGAGGCTGATCTGCTACTATATTAAGTCCTTTAACCAAGCCAGACCAAAGATAGGCCTGCCTCATGTGAATTGAAAAAAATAACAAGTTCCAAAGCTCTATCTCTTTCTTTTACTGAAGACGTACAAAGGCCCAGAAACTGAATTGACCAATAATGAATTCAAGTGCTCCTTTCTCCACATGTCCCAATTTACCCTGCCATGGGAACTCTAGCAGCAACTAGAATTCTAGAGTTGTAGCTATTGTTTTCACTATACTGAATATCTCATGTAATGGTGACTATAAATATAAAGAATGAAACTGTAAAACAATATATCTGTATGGAAATGTTAGGATTTGTTATAGTTTAAATCATGACCACTGAAATCAAATTATATTAAAATAGTCTGATATGTAACTTTCTTGCTCATCGAATAGACAGTCCTGAAAATAATGTCCTTTATGGTTAAATTCACTAGGCATAGAATTTTTTTCACCTATAACCTGAAGTAAATTTTTTCTATATGTAATATTCTGCAGTTATGAATGCAATTATGTATTTTTCAATGAAAGCACACAGCTTTGTATGGGGAATATAAAAATTGAAAATGGGAAACTGGGAAAATAACAAAGCACAGCTCAACAATTTATAAATCCTTAAGACTGACAATTTTTTGACCTTTCTATTAACATGATATCAAAGTGACCACCATGCCTTAAAAGGAAGTAGTCATTGAAAATAAAATCCAGCACAGCTTATAAAACAAAAGGTCATTGAAGATTGAGTGAAGTCCCTCAGTCGTGTCCGACTCTTTGCGACCCCATGGACTGTAGCCCAGCAGGCTCCTCCCTCCATGGGATTCTCCAGGCAAGAGTACTGGAGTGGGTTGCCATTTCCTTCTCCAGGGGATCTTCCCGACTCAGGGATCGAACTCGGGTCTCCTGCATTCCAGGCAGATGCTTTAACCTCTGAGCCACCAGGGAAGCCCCATTGAAGATTAGAGCCTCAGTAAGTTTCAGTGATGCTACAGCTTGCCAGTACTTCTAGGCTTGAGGGGAAAGACAGCAAAATAATCCAAGATGATATTAAAATGTGAGGCCTTGAATTTATTTCCCATTTGACAACACAAACTGGAAGATTTTTTTTTTTTATGTTAACAAGTGGAGAATATGGATTTTTACAGAACCACAGAAATTTGTGTCTAGAAATACCTTTAGGACTCAATCCCAGATGGAACAGTAGTAAAGAACCTGCCTGCCAATGCAGGAGACTCGAGGAACAGGGAGTTCAGTCCTTGGGTCAGGAAGATCCCTAGAGAAGGAATTGACAGCCTGCTACAATATTCTTGCCTGGAAAATTCCATGGACTGAGGAGCCTAGCGGGCCACAGTTCATGGGTTCACAAACAGTAGGACATGAATGAGCACACACGTGCATTCTATTATACAGATGAGAAGGTGGATACCCAGCTGAGTGGTCCTGAGTCATACAGGTAGAACTTACTGAGAGAACACAGGTCCCCGGTGTTCTAGGTCAATACTATTTCTGTTGAGACACTCAGGTTCTGATAATAGAAAATCTTACTGTCTAGCTCACTAATTCACTAAGATCTACTTACACTGAAATGAAGAACTGAACTGGAGTACTGTAGATACCAAACCACCTTACCTTCCTCCTGCAAAACCTGTATGCAAGTCAAGAAGCAACAGTTAGAACTGGACATGGAACATGGACTGCTTCCAAATTGAGAAAAGATTACATCAAGTCTGTATATTGTAACCCTGTTTATTTAAGTTATATGCAGAATACATCATGTGAAATGCTGGGGTGGATGAAGCACAAGCTGGAATCAAGATTGCCAGGGGAAATATCAACAACTTCATATATGCAATGACACCACCCTTATGGCAGAAAGCAAAGGAAAACTAAAGAGCATCTTGATGAAGGTAACAGAAGAGAGTGAAAAAGCTGGCTTAAAACTCAACATTCAAAAAACAAAGTCATGGCATCTGGTCCCATCACTTCATGGTAAATAGATGGGGAAAAATGCAAACAGTGACAGACTTTATTTTCTTGGATTCCAAAATCACTGCAGATGATGAGGGCAGACATGAAATTAAAAGACACTTCCTCCTTGGAAGAAAAGCTAATGACAAACCTAGATGACATATTAAAAAGCAGACATTACTTTGCCAACAAAGGTCTTTAGAGACAAAGCTATGGTCTTCAGTAGTCATGTATGGATGTGAACGCTGGACCATAAAGAAGGCTGAGCACCAAAGAATTGATGCTTTTCAACTGTCGTGTTGGAGAAGACTCTTGAGAGTCCCTTGGACTGCAAGGAGATCAAACCAGTCAATCCTAAAGAAAATCAATCCTGAATATTCATTGAAAAGACTGATGTTGAAGCTGAAGTTCTACCTGATGTGAAGAGCCATCTCATTAGAAAAGACCCTGATGCTAGGAAAGATTGAAGGCAGGAGGAGAAGGGGATAACAGAGGATGAGATGGTTGGATGGCATCACTGACTCAATGGACATGAGTTTGAGCGAGCTCCAGGAGATGATGAAGGACAGGGAAACCTGGTGTGCTGCAGTCCATGGGGTCACAAATAGTCAAACACAACTGAGTGACTAAACAATAACTGTAAATAGAGTGACTTCCTCATTTATCACCCCTACAACTCCCTTTGTACTTTTCTCTCATTCACTTAGAGGAGAAAAAAAAAGTTTTTTTCTGTTTTAATTTTGGCTTCAGTTTAATAAAATGAGCATTGGGCTAAATTATTTACAGATATATAATTATGATAAAAAGTTATTTGGCCTCCCTGCTAGCTTAGATGGCAAAGAATCTGCCTGCAGTGCAGGAGACTCAAGAGATGAGAGTTCAATCCCTGTGTCAGGAAGATTCCCTGAAGAAGTCAATGGCACCTCACTCCAGTATTCTTGTCTAGAGAATTACATGGACAGAGAAGCCTGGCAGGCTATGAACATTGGACTAGTTATTTACAAATATATATTTATAATTATGATAAATAGTATTTACTATTTACATGTGCTAAAGTCACATTGTTTCACACATATTTCAGTATATATCATAGTTTAGATGTTGGTATCCCACGTGTATAGATCTGGAAACTAGTTTAGAGAGAACAGTTGATGAAGCTCCTAAACTTATTAAGATAAGGATTCAAACCTGTGTGCATCCTGTGGTGCAATCATGAGGTTTTTATGTTTTCCTTTAGGTTCAGACCAGAAATGAATATCAACAATTATACAAAAGCAGAGCTAGATATATCATTTACTGATAAAGTATATGGATTAGGGGAAAAAGTTAAAGATTCAAGTCTCAAAGCTAGATCTGACATATGAACATAGCCATTTCATATACTATTTCAAAAATCTTTTTCTTCTGGATGTCAGTATTCACCCTGAATGTTCTCATAGTACCTAGAATACAGCCTATTTTAGCAGTCATGAAATAGAATGATTTCAGAACATAATCATTCTCCATGATCAACGTGATCATATAAGGGTGTTACACGGGTCACCTGATAGGTATTCAATTGCAAGGCCTTTATATTTATTGAAAGTCAAAGTGAAGTTTGCTCAATCATGTCTGTCTCTTTGCGACCCATGGATGTGTAGTCCATAGAATTCTCCAGGCCAGAATACTCTAGTGAATAGCCTTTCCCTTCTCCAGGGGATCTTCCCAAGCTAGGGATCAAACCCAGGTCTCCCGCATTTCAGGCGGATTCTTTACCAGCTGAGACACAAGGGAAGCCCAAGAATACCAGAGTGGGTAGCCTATCCCTTCTCCAGTGGATCTTCCCAATCCAGGAATCTAACCACGATCTCCAATTCTGCAGGCAGATTCTTTACCAATTGAGCTGTGAGGGAAGCCTTATATTTATTGGCGTTATTAAAAATTGCTTTTTTTTTTTTCTTCAGTATAAGCAGGGAGAGGTCCTCGTAGCTCATCATTATTTTGCTGTTTTATATCCATGCTTTAAAAGACTCTGGATCAGTAAAATATTCCCAAATACAGCAGGCTAAGTAAAAATAATGGTGTTATATGTCACATGTTAAATAAATGTTGACTTCTACTCTGGATTCCTAAAGAAACTAATACACTCATGGGTTTGTAAAACTCATATACATCAGCCTTCTGAGCAGCTCTCCTTCCTCTCTGTTCTTCTCTATTTTCCCTTTTAACTATACTTGTTTTGTCTGATGGTCCTCATGAAATCAATACTGGGATTTCAAACAATGACAGAAAGCGTAATATTTTATGTGTGTGTTCCTTTTGAGGGAAAAGATAACTAATGTAAGATGATACTGACTATGAAGACAGAAGAACTCTGGGATACAGTCAATAATCCTGCGACTTAGTTCTAGACTGCAGACACATGATCTAATCTCTAATTTCAACTTCTTTACTAAAATGAGGAACTTAATTCTAGTTTTTATGAGATCTAGATAATTTTGATATGCAGTTTATTGATCCCCTGGAGAAGGAAATGGCAACTCACTCCAGTATTTGTACCTGGGAAATCCCATGGACTAGGAGCCTGGTCCGGAGAAGGCAATAGCAAGCCACTCCAGTACTCTTGCCTAGAAAATCCCATGGATGGAGGAGCCTGGTAGGCTGCAGTCCATGGGGTTGCTGGGAGTCGGTCGCGAGTGAGCGACTTCACTTTCACTTTTCGCTTTCACACAATGGAGAAGGAAATGGCAACCCACTCCAGTGTTCTTGCCTGGAGAATCCCAGGGACAGGGGAGCCTGTTGGGCTGCCGTCTATGGGGTCGCACAGAGTCGGACACGACTGAAGCGACTTAGCAGCAGCAGCAGCAGCAGCAGCAGGAGCCTGGTCGGCTATAGTCCATGGGGTCGTGGAAGAGTCAGGATGTAGCGACTGAACAACAACAATATACACCTTGTACAGTGTGTGAAATTTTAGCACGTCAATTATCCTATAAAGTTATTGGAAGGAAAAATGGTGCTCTCATGTGGATCAACATCAAAACTTTAAAAAAAAAAAAAAAAAAAAACAGGGACGGGGGAGAGGAGACCCAGTTTATTTCTCTTTCAACAATAAACTTGAGTGTTAAAGGGAGCAACTGATATGTGGAAAGAAAGATACAATAAAGATCATTTGAGAAATGTCCAATACCCCTATTTATATCAAACAGAGCATAAAAGAGAAAGCAGTGACAAGAAGAGCAAGATCATCTGATGGTTAATCCATACTGCTGAGAAATTTAGTGAAAGCTGTTTGTGCTATGAAGATGCAGCTAAAGAGCATGCAACTTATCATCAACAGAAATGTCATCTCCCCTTTGGTAGAAAATACCAGTTGGTTAACATATAATTATTACTGACTAAAAATAGCCTTTGTGGGGATTGTCTCAGTTTAGCTTTATTTCCTTGGGTGATTATACTCCAGCATGGTGTTTTTGTGTACTCAACAAGAGTCCATGGAGATAAACACAAACTCTTAAAAGTTGCTTTTGTCCTAGTTTCAACTCAAGTTCTTTTTCCTCCTTCAACTTATATAACAAATAGTTTTCAGTATCTAAAAGTTTCCATTCACTGAAGTAAGAACTAGAGAGGCAAAAATATGTAACAAAATGAGGGACTGGGTTTTGAGAAGAATCTTGCTGAATGTAGATGTATTTTATCCATTAATAACAAAGGAATTCTCAAGTTTTCCTATAGCCTGTGGGAAATAAGGTATAGACCAGCTTTGATTTGATAAGAACACAATTACAGGATAGATTAAACATTGTCTTACAACAAAGGAGCTGTGTTAAATAATGAAATACTAGTCAATTACAGAGAAGCCTTGATAGGTAATTCTATAAATCTCATATGTTTAACAAATAAGCATCCACACAGAGGCTAT
This sequence comes from Cephalophus harveyi, assembly GCA_006410635.1. Classification (NCBI taxonomy): domain Eukaryota; kingdom Metazoa; phylum Chordata; class Mammalia; order Artiodactyla; family Bovidae; genus Cephalophus; species Cephalophus harveyi. The sequence goes on along the minus strand of SJYT01001140.1, from coordinate 102,548 downwards.
AAGATAATTGTATATCAAATACTACTTTTATGAATAATGTTCTCAAAAAAGTCCCAAAGTCCTCATTCATTATGTTGAGCTTCCCTAGAATATGGTGAGTGCAATTTTGTTAGCAGTGGGTGTTTTAATTTATGGGTACACCTCTAACCAGAACTCTTCTCATCCTCCCACCCTCTCAACACCCTTAGGGAGATAACCACAGTTGACTGTGTATCATTAGGTTTAGTAAGGCTACTGTTTAGTTCATTATGTCAGGTACTTATTCATAATAAACTTGAATTCCAAGCTTCCAGCTCATCTGAGGTAAAGAAAATTTAACAAAATAGAAATGATTCCTTCCCGGAGTTTTAAAGGTGAATAAAAATTAAAGTTATGACACAAATGGTTAATTACTAATCATAATTGTAAAAGAACCAGGACATTACATTGCTTCATGAAATTGTGGTAAATTTTATGCAGCTGAAATCCAGTAGAATGTGTGTGTGTGAGATATTACTGTAAAGGCATCTAATTGCAGGCAGGGGGTATGTTGCAGTTGGGTGCGTTTTTTATCACAGTGCAGTTGTGACATTTTGAAAAGTGATTTCATTAAGTTGATAGGTGTGAAGAAATAACAGATTATAAAATAATAAGGATTGGCCTTCAGTGAAAAAGGAGAAAAGATGAGGTCTAATACCAGACATACAATTTAGTCATGAAAATTGAGGAAATTACATCTGGCTTTGTGCAAGAGGTTAAAAATGTGTATTTGATTACTTTTCTTATGATCCCAAGTGGCTTACAAACATATTTTTCCAAACTTAGCTTTCAAGGGTTAAAAAACAAATTGGCTTTAAAGTTTCTATAATGCCTTAATTACATATCATATGCTTGATATATAGCAATATATTTTATATAAATGTCATATATAATATATATGAAATATAACAGCCATAGTTATATATCTTATATATTGGCTTTTTAATTAATAGAACTGCAGGAGCCACAGTCATTAAAAAGTATTTATGGAATGTGAAACAAATTCCCATTAAATAATTTCCTCTCCACATATGATTTGAGCACTGAATATGAGCAAGATACTATGAAAAACCATTTAGTCTGTCCCAAAGAGGTATATAAGTCTAGGAAGGGAGAACAAAACAAAATCAGAAATTTCAATATAGCATTTTAGATGTGGTGACAGTGGGTGTTTTACTCATGAGACTATTAGAAGTGTAAGGAAAGAGGTTAAGTACAGCTGGTTGAATCATCCTGGAAGGCCATGGTTTTCAGACTGCCTCCTCTATTGTTTCCACTGCTACTCTTGCCTAAACCAATTCCACCTCCTGCTAGTCTACCATAATTACCCCCTGCAAGCTAGTCCAAAGTCCAACCATTCGCCTCTAACAGTTCTCTGCAGCCAGAATGATATCTTCCCATAGAAAATAACTTCTTGTTGTTCTCCTACTTTAAAGCTCCCCATTATACTTACGCATAGAGCCCAAAATGCTATTTCATGGCTCCTCTGTCCATGGAATTTCCAGGTAAGAACTGGAGTGGGTTGCCATTCCCTTCTCCAGGAGATCTTCCTGACCAGGGATAGAACTCAGGTCTCCTGCATTGCAAGCAGATTCTTTACCATCAGAGCCACCAGGTAAGCCCATTTGATGACACAAAAATCCTCTAAATAACATGGTGTCTTTCTACCTGATGATGCCTTTCTATTTCTTCGACTCTTATCTCAGAATACTTTCCTAATTTATTCAAGACAGTCTAGAAACAAATACCTTATTGCAGTCTTCAGGAAAATATGTATATATAGCTGTATCATTTGTTCCCACAACAGGAAGTTTACATCTTCAATTCTCTATTCTAAAAACACATTTTCTTAGAATTTGCTCATGTCTGGCTGCCTTCTATAATTTTTCAGTCAGGTCAATGTCATTTTCTAAGAGGAGTTTTCCCTGAGTGTGCATTTGTCCCCATCTTCCAGTCACATTCACCACTTTTGTTTTTTTTTTCCTAATGGTGTTTGTCAAGATCTTATTCATCCAATTGTTTATTGCTTGATTAGCATCCTTAATTATATAATATAAGTGCCATACAACCTTGACTATCTCATCATATTTACTACTGGCAACTGAACCAAGACTTGGCAAAGACTCATGACCTATAAAAACATAATAATAATCAAATTAGATGTATGATTGCTAAATTTACCAAGTAAAAACATAGAACATTTAGTTAAATTTGAAATTCAGATAAATGAAAAATACTCTTTTGGTACAAATATGCGCCAAATATTGCATGAGATATACTAAAATGTGGGGATCTTCATTGAAGTATGTTTCAAACAATTCAAACATAAAGGACAAAGGACATTTAAGATTATTTAAAAATGCTAAAAAAATGGCATGGAAATTATTGCTAATTTTGTTAGATGTGATGATGATAGTTTGGTTATGAAGACAATGTTTTTATTTTTCTAGATGCATTACTGAGGTATTTATGGGTTAAACAGCATGATGGTTGTTATTTGTTTAAAATTAAGAAAAGCGTTGAGGTTAATAAGGCAACATGTTAACATGTTCTTTGAAGTTGGTGAGTATGAAAGGAGAGGAAGAAACCTGTTGGGGACCTCTAGTCCCATTCCTTGTGTCTCCTACTGTTTGAATCAGGTGAGAAAGACAGAGAAGGCTGCAAATCCTAACTCATTGGGTCTGCTTCCCATTACAAAGAACACAGAAGTAAGCAGGCAAAAGTGTGGAATGCATACAAAAACAAACAGACCCAGGAACTGCGGAAGTTTTGTTTTACTCTTCTCTCTACTAATTTGCATGTTTGGAATTTTCAATCGTAAAAGAATATAAAAGTATAAATACACATACATACTACATTTCACAATTAAAGCTGAAAATTTTAAACTATGCCTTTCATATTTTTGTATTTTCCCATAGCTTTTTTTTTTTTGAGAACTTAACATGCAATCAGTAAATATTTATTGATTGACAAAAATATATTAAAAATGAATTTATCCCATAACATAGAATTTTCTACTGGGAGCAGAAGAAACAAAGAAGTTTTATTATGTTCATTTGATCCTTTTAATTAATAATATTTCAGCGATCCATGCCTCTTTAATAAAGTTTGCCTAGTATAATTAATTTCCTAGGAGATATTAAGTAATGAATATAAGATATATAAATTGTCTAACCATTAATTATCATACAGTATGACAAACATTTAAAAAACAAATTTAATAAATCCTAAAATTCAATCCTACCTCTTTGGTCAATCTTAATTACTCCAGATGGCAAATTAGACTTTGTTAAAAAATTCTCTCTTATTCCTAGTTTCCTGAGAGTATTACCATGAATGGGTGTTCAGTCAGTTCAGTTCAGTCGCTCAGTCGAGTCTGATTCTTTGTGATTCCGTGAACCGCAGAACGCCAGGTCTCCCTGTCTATCACCAACTCCTGGAGTTTACTCAAACTCATGTCCATTGAGTCAGTGATGCCATCCAACCATCTCATCCTCTGTCGTCCCCTTCTCCTCCTGCCCTCAATCTTTCCCAGCATCAGGGTCTTTTCAAATGAGTCAGTTCTTTGCATCAGGTGGACAAAGTATTGGAGTTTCAGTTTCAAGATCAGTCCTTCCAGTTAATATTCAGGACTGATTTCCTTTAGGATGGACTAGTTGGATCTCCCTGCAGTCCAAGGGACTCTCAGGAGTCTTCTCTAACATTGCAGCTCAGTTCAGTTCAGTTCAGTCACTCAGTCATGTCCAACTCTGCGACCCCATGAATCGCAGCACACCAGGCCTCCCTGTCCATCACCAACTCCCGGAGTTCACTCAGGGAGTTCACTCATCACTTGCATCCACCGAGCCAGTGATGCCATCCAGCCATGTCATCCTCTGTCATCCCCTTCTCCTCCTGCTCCCAATCCCTCCCAGCATCAGAGTCTTTTCCAGTGAGTCAACTCTTCACATGAGGTGCACATCCATACATGACTACTGGAAAAACCATAGCCTTGACTAGATGGACCTTTGCTGGCAAAGTAATGTATCTACTGTCCAGGAGTCTCCAAAGGAGGCATGGGTCAGTGGTGGCCTGCTGCAGGGTTGGGGGGTACTGAGTGTAGCAGTACATGCATGGGATCTTTTGAAGGAGGTCACCATTATCTTCATTACCTCCGCCATAGTTTGGCCCCAGGTAAATAGCAGGGAGGGAACACAGCTCCACCCATCAACAGAAAATTGGATTAAAGATTTACTAAATGGGTGTTCGATTTTGTCAAGTCATATTTCTGCATCTATTGATATGATCATGTGGTTTTACTCTTTAGCCTCTTGCTGTGATGGATTGCACCTATTGATTTTCAAGTGTTGAACCAAATTTGTATACTTGAGGATAGATCCCCACTTGGTCACAGTGTATAATTTTTCTACTTTGTTAGATGTGGCTTGCTAAGTATTTTTGCATCTATATTCATGAGAAATATGGATCTATATTTTTGTTTATGGTTTTGTTCTTTGTCTTTGTCTGGTTTTGGTATAAGAGTAATGTGGGCCTCGGAGTAAGTTAGAACATTCTCTCTGCTTTTATCTTCTGAAAAGACTGTAGAGAGTTGGTTTACGGTAATTTCTTCCTTAAATTAGGTGGAATTCACCATCTGAGCCTGGTGCTTTCTATTTTGGAAGGTTATTAGATATTAATTCAGTTTTTTAAATAGAACTATTCAGATTGTCTATTTCTTCTGTGAGTTTTGACAGATTGTCTCCCTCAAGGAATTGGTGCATCTCATCTAGGTTATCAAGTTTGTGTGCATAAAGTTGGTTATTGTATTCATTTATTATCCTTTTAATGTCCATAGTTTCCATAATGATACCTCTCTTTTATTTCCTTTGAAGTGAGTGAAGTCGCTCAGTCGTGTCCGACTTTCTGCGACCCCATGGACTGTAGCCTATCAGGCTCCTCCGTCCATGGGATTTTCCAGGCAAGAGCGCTGGAGTGGATTGCCATTTCCTTCCCCAGGGACTTTCCCGACCCAGGAATCGAACCCGGGTCTCCCACATTGCGGGCAGACGCTTTACCATGGGAGCCATCAGGGAAGCCCATTAGTAAATATTTTCCTCTTTCTTTTTTTAGCTAGTTAGCCTGGCTAGGGGCTTATTATTTTATTGATCATTTTAAGGGCTTGTTTTGTGTTTGTTCATTTTCTCTATTCTTCTCTCATTTGTAATTCATTGATTTCTGTTTTAATTCATAGTATTGCTTTCTTGGGGTTTAATTTGCTCTTCTTTTTCTAGTTTCCCAAGCTGAAAACTTAAATTATTTACTTCTCAATATTTTCCCTCATTCTTTTTATTTCTTCCATTATTTCTCATGGACTCCTTTAAAATAATAATTGAGTTGATGGGGATAAATGTAGATAGACAGAGGCAAAAACTATTTCAGTTTATGCATTTTTAAAATTTACATTCAAGTCAAGCTCTGCTTAACAGTGAAATATTCCTACATATATTTGATACCTCTTCTCCATTGAAAGCAAATTCAGATGGGAAAGCAGACCTAATAATAAGAATTAAATACAGACACAGCACTGGAAAGAAATCATTAGAAGCAGTAGGGCTTATTAGTGAAATTCAAGATTGGAAAGCCAGTCTGGAAGAGCAGAACTAAACAGAAAAAAAAAAAAAACAAAAGAACATTGATAGACTACTTCCTTGATAATATTCTAAATTTTGTCTTTCTACTCTTTGCAAAGAATACTGTGAAATCACACCTTTTCCTAACAGTGAGGACACATTTTAAAATACTTAAAGATGTTCACACCTAGAATTTACACTTCAAAATGAAACCTACCCCCACTTCCATCTGATTATCACAATTTTAGAACAAAATGGTATATCAGTAAAAAGAGAAGTGATTTATTTTAAAAGTCTCTAGTTAGTATGCACACAAACAAGCACTTGTTTATATATATATATAAATTTCAAACATATATATATATAAACATATATATATGTGTGTGTGTGTTTCAAATATTCATTATATGTTCATGGCTTGCAAGAATGGGCTTCACTCCCATCGTCTACTCCCTCTTTCAACATTCATCCCCAATGCCTTGTTTTCAAGCTTTTACCCTCAGCAACCTAATGAGTTTCTTTAGTCAAACACTACTGGTAAAATACAAAGTGTTAAATCCATCATAATTTTATATTATCTTTCTAACTATTCTTTTTTGAAACATTATTCCCATTTCTAGTTTTTCCAGCTAGTTTTTTATGGGAAGGAGTCCCCCTGGCATAATGCTCAGATCCTCCACCCTCATTCTATTGTCAAGTAGCATTCTAATCAGTTTCCATAGTTTCTATATAATCCTTTTTTTTTTTTTTTTTTTGAGGTAAGACAGTGGTGAAGACTCACTATTCTATTTGTCTAACACTGCACAATATTGCAAATAGGTTGATAGCATTAACTTTGTTTGGACTTTGAGCTCAGCCACTATTATGGAAATTATGTGTTTGACACAAATAGACACACAATATTTACTAAAGAGCTATTAACTCTATTTTTCCTACTAGTTTTAGTTCAATTGTTTTTTCCTCCAGGAAACTTTCCCAGACCTCCTTAAGTAGTCAGGCAATTCTTCTGTGGCTTCCAAGATGTAGCATCTTTAGTGTGGCATTATCAAAGTCCATCACAATTATACATAGTGGATATTACAAAGTGTAATAACAATAACTGACTGCATTTACAAATATGCCAGCAATAATTTCCTTAAAAGTAAGCAGATACTATGTCTTGATTGTGTTTATATTCTAGTACCCAAAATAAGTTAAATAATTAGCATAATGTCAAAGTATACATCTAAGCTAGGATTTTAAAACAAGCTTGACCCTAGTGCTACACTCAGTCCTCATATACTGTACTGCCTCAGGTATAGTGCTTAAATTAGTCTGACTTCAGTGATGGTTATATGTTTATTCCATATACTGGATTATTAACTCCAGGACTGGCCAACTAATCTGGTCTCTGAGCAGGGTTTATTAACAACCTTTTTCCCTGGTCTAGTTGCCAAGTCAATAGTGGGTTATCACAAATAATGGCCTCTGACTGAGTAATAGTCCTACTGAAAGGATGTGGGCCAATTAAGAGAGTTTCATACTTGCTAAGAGTTTCATCCTGCTGAGCTCAGAGCAGAATCAATCCTGGCTTTACACTGAATGTGGGACAGTGCAAAAATTACAAAACCTTTTAATGCTTATTGAAATCAAATAAGTTCTATAAAACCTGTGGAGATTTTCTTACCTCTGAAGGGTAATGATTATCTTTCCATTCACCATCTAGACTGACACCTAGAAGCTAAAGAAATAACCAAAGAATGGCAATTTTCAAAAACTATCTTATTTTTAAAACCAAAAGACCTCACATGCACCCTTTCTTTCTTTCTCTTTAAGGTCTTTCTTTTTTTTCAGTTGTATAGCATTTCTTCAACTTATGTCTATGGTTTAAACAAAATGATCAACAAAATTGCATGTATTAATAAAAAAAATCTTTTAGAATGCAAGGCTCCAAGGAATTTTAAACTCTTACCTACATGAATATCAAAAAGACTTAAAAAGCTAAGGAAAAAAAAAAAAAAAAAAAATGTTTAAAAATCAATAATTTTCAAATGGTATTTCTTAAAGACTTCAGGTTCATGTCTTTTAATGAAAAGTCTTGGCTGACTGTTTTTGAAAAGATGAATTTACAAATATTATCATATGTTTATATAAGAGGTCACTTCTGCCATCTGGTTTCAAGTTATGCAAATTGTAGAAAAAAATTTTTGAGAGATATACATAGGTTCAATTGAGTTCATCTTGAAAATATAAATGTAAAACTTTAAATTCACAGAGTAGTATACTACAAAAGCAAAAAAAGGCAGAGTAAGTTAAATTTTTTTATAATTAAACATAAATCAATTTTGTGGAAAATATTAATAGGAAGAAGCTGTACGTACCTAAAAACTGAGTTAAAATAGCAGTAAGGGATATTGTTATAGTCATTATGGCAAACTTTCTAAACTTAATTTCCAAAACAAAACTATGAAATTTGTTTAATAAAGAAGACCTCCACAACCCTGTAGGTAGAAATATGGTCATTATTTTCTTCTTATCTGAAGACATAATTTCAGTAATTCAAACTCATATGATCTGTTTACTTATTAAGTGTTAGTCATGGGACCAGCAGTGCCACCTAGCATATTTTCAGGCTTAACCCAGACCCTCTGAATCAGAAACTCTGGGGATGAAGACCAGCAATTTGTATTCTAACAACAGTTCCAGGTGATTCTGATGCACTCTGAAAGTAAAAATGTTAGTCACTCATTTGTGTTCAACTCATTGCAATCCCATGGACTGTAGTTCGCCAGGCTCTTCTATCTATGGAATTCTCCAAGCAAGAATACTGGAGTGGGTACCATTCTTTGCTCCAGGGGATCTTTTCAACCTGGAGATAGAATCTGGGTCTCCTGCATTGCAGGCAGACTGTTTACTGTCCTAGTTACCAGGGAAGCCCACTCTTATACTTGGTTTATATTTCCTAAGCATATTTATTTACAAACAGGTGGAGGGCTCCAAGACACGTACTGTTATTTAAATTTATATTCTTGTTTAAAAATACTTATTTAAAAATCAGGTTGTTGTTCAGTTGCTCAGTCATTTCTGATTCAGTGACCCCATGGACTGCAGCATGCCAGGCTTCCCTGTCCTTCACTATCTCGGGGAGTTTGCTCAAACTCATGCCCATTGAGTCAATGATGCCATCCAACCAGCTGATCCTCCATTATCTCATTCTCCTCCTACCTTTGGTTTTTCCCAGCATCAGGGTCTTTTTCAGTGAGTTGGCTCTTCACATCAGCTGACCAAAGTTTTGGAGCTTCAGCTTCAGCATCAATCCTTCACATGAATATTCAGGGTTGATTTTCTTTAGGATTGGATGGTTTGATCTCCTTGCTGTCCAAGGGACTCTCAAGAGTCTTCTCCAGCACAACAGTTTGAAAGCATCCATTCTTCAGCACTCAGCCTTCTTTATGGTCTAACTCTCACATCCGTACATGACTACTGGAAAAACTATATCTTTGACTAGATGGACATTTTTCAGCAAAATGATGTCCCCAATTTTCAGTATGCTGTATAGGTTGTCATGGGAATTAAACCTTAACTTTCTATGTTTTATTTTTTTTTTAACATATTATAGAGTTAGGACCAGAAGGTCCATACTTGACACTAGACAGCTTTTGCTCCATGTTTACTTTTCTTTCCCCATGCCTTTAACTATTTTCTTTTTCTCTGAAAACTGTTATACATTACAATTTCTAAGATCAAGCTTTCAGTTTTTCATGGATTAACTTTATCCAAGTATGATCAATCACTGTGTCTTTTTTCCCCTGACATTTTCTAAAATTATCAGGGGAAAAAAAATGAATGACCTGCAAATAAGTAAATATGGATTTCATGGGATGAGTATTTCCAGGTCTATAAATAAGCTCTCAATTATCCTGTCATCCAAAACATATAAAAAAAAGAAAAAATGACCACAAGTCTAAGTCTATAAGTGAATTCAGTTAAAGGTATCTTGCCTGTGCATTTGCTTTCTGTGATAGAATGCTGTTTTTTTGTTTTTTTTTTTCTTTCCTAAATAAAGAACCTCAATATTAAAACCAGTTTAAGGTGAGACTATTCTGGTTAAAGCAGAGCATCAGAAAAGCTTTTCATGTCATTGCTGCTTCTGTAGTTTCATAGACAGTTTTTTGGAACCCAAACTTTTGCAGAGTCAAATCTAAAAATTTTGATCTAAAACATTTTCTTCTCCAGATACCTTTATATGTATTACAGATAGATTTACAAAAATTACCACTAACAGAAAGTTTTGTGTTTTTCATTTATTTGTCTTGGGTAAAACAATCAGCCAGTTGACGAATAAAACATGGAAACCAGACATTTCTCAAATATTAAACAGAAAAGCATTTGGGCTGCATCTCTGCATGTAAAAACACCATTGTTCCCTCACCCAGTACTACTCTCTGACCCATTTTTGTTCATTTAGAAATTTCTATTCATTCTTGAAACCCCTGCACAAGCTGCATTTCTTTTGTAAAGTCTCCACAGAAAGTCAATATTTCTTCTGCTATAAACTTTGTCTTCAGTATATTCCTAACCTCACATGATACCCAAACATTTTACTGAAATTATTTGCCTACATCTCTAACTTACCCTTGAATTAATATATAAATCCTCATTCATCTGTATTTCCAAAACCATATGTAGGTGTGGCATATATAGGAATTCAGTAACTGTATATTTAAGTAATCAAAACTGCAGAAGAAAATAAAGTAATTTACTCATGTAAAATTTTTTAAAAAGCAAAGGAAATTCATGAAATTATATTGAGGCAAGTGTTTTGTTGTTGTTGCTGTTCACAATAATATAGCTTCACTTTTCTGCTTTATTGTGAAAATATAGATCAGTTTATGAAATAATCTTGATTTTTGAAATACTTTTGAGAACATTTCCTTTTCATCAATCATGTCCTTTATTTATTTGGCTATGGGCTTCCCTGGTGACTCAGACAGTAAAGAATCTGCTTGCAGTTTTGATCCCTGAGTCAGGAAGATCCCCTGGAGGAGGAAATGGTAACCTACTCCAGTATTCTTTCCTGGAAAATCCCACAGAGGAGCCCGACAGGCTTGTCCTGCCCAATCCATGGACAGGAGTCTATGGAGCTGCAAAGAGCTGGATATGACTAAGTGACTAATATGCTTATTCACAGTAACTGTTATAATTAGTGAAAACAGTTCAGTTTCATGAGCAAGTAAAACAAATAAAAGTATATATTTGGCCAGCTGACAATCACAGAAATAATGAGATACAAACTAACCATACAGTAATATGACCATATAAAGGCAGTTGGTAAACATCATAAATTTCCACAGTGGTTTCAAATTTTACTCAAAGAAAATACTTTTAATGCTTCAAGGAAAAAAGAAAAACAACCTTTAACCAACTCATATCTGTACAAATGCATAACATAGAGACCTTCAGTAAAAACACCACATAGCATTAAATCACATAAAGCACTAAAATTGCCATACTTTAAACTTGTGATATTACAGTTTTAAAAATTAATATTTCTTCTCTTCCCTCTTGATCAAATTTGATTCAAATTAGGGCCTTAATTCACCATAACACTTACTGAACATATACACACTACTATATGTAATGTCTATGGGGCTGCAAAGAGCTGGACATGACTAAGTGACTAATATGCTTATTCACAGTAACTGTTATAATTAGTGAAAACAGTTCAGTTTCATGAGCAAGTAAAACAAATAAAAGTATATATTTGGCCAGCTGACAATCACAGAAATAATGAGATACAAACTAACCATACAGTAATATGACCATATAAAGGCAGTTGGTAAACATCATAAATTTCCACAGTGGTTTCAAATTTTACTCAAAGAAAATACTTTTAATGCTTCAAGGAAAAAAGAAAAACAACCTTTAACCAACTCATATCTGTACAAATGCATAACATAGAGACCTTCAGTAAAAACACCACATAGCATTAAATCACATAAAGCACTAAAATTGCCATACTTTAAACTTGTGATATTACAGTTTTAAAAATTAATATTTCTTCTCTTCCCTCTTGATCAAATTTGATTCAAATTAGGGCCTTAATTCACCATAACACTTACTGAACATATACACACTACTATATGTAAAATAACTAATAATAATCTACTGTATTGCACAGGGAACTCTATTCAGTATTCTGTAATGACCTATATGAGAAGCTAATCTAAATGTATATGCATAACTGATTCATTTTGATATACAGCAGAAATTAATACAACATTGTAAATCAGCTATACTCTAATACCAATTAATTCTACAAAATAATAAGTATCATATACTAATTCAGATTTTTAAAGGAAGTAATGAATTGGAAAAAATGATGGATGGATACATTACAAAGAAATAAAATACTAGTAAAATAATACTGAACATTATATTTGGACACTTTGCCATATTACAACAAGTGTCCGAAGATATCCTTTGATCTTGAAAACATGCTGTGTGTTGTGGTTTCCATCCTGTGCTCCTTGAAGCCCTCAAGGTTTCACAAAGGCCTCCAGGGGCTGCCAGGAAAAAAGGAGAGACATTTGGCAAATTCCAGACCTCCTGCAGGATTTAAACTTTTTTCAGAGGAGNTTTGGACACTTTGCCATATTACAACAAGTGTCCGAAGATATCCTTTGATCTTGAAAACATGCTGTGTGTTGTGGTTTCCATCCTGTGCTCCTTGAAGCCCTCAAGGTTTCACAAAGGCCTCCAGGGGCTGCCAGGAAAAAAGGAGAGACATTTGGCAAATTCCAGACCTCCTGCAGGATTTAAACTTTTTTCAGAGGAGTTATTCTCTTTGTCTCTTCTCTCTAGCTCCTTTCATGTGTGTTTTTGTTAGAACAAAGTCTCAAGACAAAAAGAGATGGAAAACCAAAGCTGTAAGAAGTCCAGGGAGTTCTTTAATAATTATCACAAACTCTAATTTACTGTGAGGCCCCGAAACAGTATTTTGAACTCACCGAAGGCCTTCAACTAAGTGAGATCCCTAAAATTAAGAATGTTCTCAAATTTACACATGAAATGGAAGCAGAGCTAGGGCATGGGTATTCTTTTTTCTTTTTAATTCCTAAATTGATGTCAATTGGAAATCTTAAAATCCAATCCAGAACATGGGATAATTTCAAGTTTTCTAATAAAATGTCTCTCAAACATCTTCTGTTTTTACAAATATTAAAGCTATCTTTATTAGCTATTGTGTAGAATTTTAATTTCACTAAAACTTCAAAATAAAAAATTATCAAGCATATAACTCATGTAAAGATGCAGAAGCTCATTAGTGCTTATTAATGAGTCATTGTAACTCCTTTCTAGTGAATAGAGGCACTTTGATGCTGCTTCTCATCAGACTTTCAGAGATTTATTGATCCTAAATTTCCTTTAAATTGCAAGGAATTTTTTGGTGATCTGAACAACCTTAAAAGAAGTCAAAACAGAATAAACAAAAGTTTATTCATATGAAATGGTATCTTACTAGCAATACTTTCCAGATGTTATCCCAAAATTCTACAAAATTATGTACTGTGTGTGCTCAGTCATGTCTGAAAGTTTGTGACCCCTTAGGCTGTAGCCCACTAGGCTCTTCTGTCCATGGAATTCTCCAAGCAAGAATACTGGAGTGGGTTGCCATTTCCTTCTCTAGGGGATCTTCCCAAACCCAGGGATTGAACCCTCATCCTTTATGTCTCTTGCATTGGCAGGCAGATTCTTAACCAATGTCAAATTATACACTTTAACAAATACAGTTGTATTTAGCAATTATCACACTACACTAAAAAATAGAACCATCAACTTTTGCGAAACTGGGAAAAATTTCCTTCATCTTCTTAAGAGTTGGATTAAAAACTCCAATATTTGGATTACCAGGCTATGTTGTCATAAATGAATACCTAACACACACACACTCATACGCACACAAACACCCATAGACACATTAGTCTTTTGCTCCCATTTGCTACCTTTGTCCATCCCTTGGATCTAAAATTCAAGTGAGTGTATTAACCAGGTAATTAAGTCTGCTGTTTAGGTGCTATTTAAAATATCCTACATGCTTTACCATACTTTCTCAATCTCTACCCCCTACAGTGTCATTCTTACAATATCCATTAGAATATCAGCTTTTAGAAAATACTTGGGAAATAGGAAGGACTAGGGAAAATATTGATGGAGCCCATATGTTTTGTAATCTGTAGTCCTGTAAGTAAAGAGATGCAGACCTGAATACAAGCAAGAAGAACCTTCCTAAAAGGGAATTCTTGGGAATGCAACATGATCTTTTTCATTAGTACTGTTTAAAGAGTCAGAAAGGGACTTCCCTGGTGGTTCCAATGGTAATGATTCTGCCTGCTTTGCAGGAGACCTGGGTTCAATCCCTGGGTTGGGAAGATCCCTGAAGAAGGGAAAGGCTACCCACTCCAGTATTCTGGCCTGGAGAATTCCATGAACAGAGGAGCCTGGCAGGCTACAGTCCATAGGGTCACAAAGAGTCAGATATTACCAAGTGACTTTCACTTTCAAAATATTAGAGAGGCAAGAATTGAAGAGATGGGAAAAGAAGCAATATTCATTTTCATAAGATGTCACTAAGCTGAAGTCTGCTTAGGTGCTGTTGCTGCTGCTGCTGCTAAGTCGCTTCAGTCATGTCCGACTCTGTGCGACCCCATGGACCGCAGCCCACCAGGCTCCCCCGTCCCTGGGATTCTCCAGGCAAGAACACTGGAGTGGGTTGCCATTTCCTTCTCCAATGCATGAAAGTGAAAAGTGAAAGTGAAGTCACTCAGTCGTGTCCGACTCTTAGCGACCCCATGGACTGCAGCCTACCAGGCTCGTCCGTCCATGAGATTTTCCAGGCAAGAGTACTGGAGTGGGGTGCCATTGCCTTCTCCAGCTTAGATGCTAAAAAGTATCAAAGCAGATACAGTTTCACCTATTCTGTATGTGGATAGTTGGAAGACCCAGCAGAGTCAATAGGAATAAATGCTGAGTCTAGACCGACAGTCTTTACTCCAAAGATAAGCAGGAACACAATGTTTATGATAAAAAATTTACAGAATATAATCTCGGGGACTGAGAGGGAGAGATAATGACTGATACTAACCTGTTTATGAAGACTAGATATTTTCCTTAAAAAGAAATTAAAATAAATTTAAAATCTGTTTAGTAAATTAAAATGAAATATGATAGTGTGTTGCAAATATAACCATAGACAAACTGTAAAGAATAAAATGGAAATAGAAATAGTATATAATTATATGAAGAATAAATATAGTTAAGGCCTTCAAGAGCCAATAACTTCCTGTAACTCCTTGATATGGGAGTTTGCCCATCAGTAATCAAAATCCACACTATGACTGGTCATAATAGTTGATCATGATAATTTAGTTCGTTTGTTAAGCTTTAAATAAACTGAATGCTTTTCTTCCTTTGAATTGTTGAAAGAAGAAATAATGTCCTCTACTATATATATTGCTTCTAAAACTGTGAGGAAACATTTTAAAGCCTACCCTCACAATTATGTCTGTTTTCAAATTAAAATGAGGGTCTGTGTGTGGCACCAAATTACCAATTCATTTGTGAAAATAACTACATGCCAGACATTGTTTTTTTGAATCTGAAAATACAAAATTTAACATTCCTGCTTGAGGAAACTGACTTTACCAGTGAAGGTCTCAAACAGCTGAGCATAAGCTAGTCCAGGAGGCTTTCTCAAAAAATAGAGAAGACTAGGAAAGCCAGGGTTGTATTTGAAGCAGAACTGAAGCTCCTACTTCTGCTATAGAAAAGAAAGGTTTGAGGACATAAATTCAACTGGGGAACATGCAACAGTGTGTACCTTTTCCATGGTTTGAGCACTATTCTTTATATGGCAAGTTTTGGAGAGTAGAAAGTGGTAGTTTGGTAAGAGCAAATACCAGCCATGTATAACCAAGGCTTTTCAGTTCATTCAATGAATTATAGGATTTTTAAACAACAAGAATTTTATTGTTTAAATAAACAATTTTATTTATGTTTAATATTTATATTTATTTATGTTTAAATAAACAATAAACATGAAGTCACTCAGTTGGTTGGGGATGGGGGGGGTGCTTCCCAGGTAGCTCCGCAGTAAAGAATCTGCCAACGCAGGAACCACAGGAGAAGCAGGTCATCCCTGGGTCAGGAAGATCCCTTGCAGGAGGAAATGGCAACCCACGCCAGTATTCTTACCTCAAAACCCCACTGGGCAAAGGAGCCTGGCAGGCCAGAGTCCATGGGGTCACAAGAGTTGCCCATGCCATGGCTTTTCAGCTCATTCAATGAGTAACAGGAACTATAAGTGGTAAGAACTGACAAATGTGCCCTCAAATATGACAGCAAGGGTTGGGATTTCAAAGCAGATAGGGAGAGTGATAGCAGGACGCTTGGCAAATTTGGCCAAAACAAAACAAAATTAAAGTAGCACAACAAACCCAAAATTAAAGTAGCATGTTTTGTGATCTTTTTCTTCTGTACTCTTATCTAGGCAGTTTTTTTGACTAAATTTTAAGTAATTACATTTTTTTTCCCCAACTTTATTGAGGCATGATTGGCAAAAGCAAATTGTATATATGTAAGGTATACAAGTTGATGTTTATATATCAGTTCAGTCGCTCAGTCATGTCTGACTCTTTGTGAGCTCATAGACTGCAGCATGCCAGGCTTCCCTGTCCATTACTAACTCCCAGAGCCTGAGCAAACTCATATCTATGAGTTGGTTTATGGTTTTATCTATGGTTGGATATATACTATGTATTAATCAACACAATCAAACTAATTAACACCCATTACCTCACAGTTAGGGCTTTCCTGGTAGCTGAGCTGGTAAAGAATCTGCCAGCAATGCAGGAAACTCCAGTTTGATTCCTGGGTTGGGAAGATCCACTGGAGAAGGGATAGGCTACCCAATCCAGTATTCTTGGGCTTCCCTTGTGACTCAGCTGGTTGAAAAATCCACCTGCAATGTGGGAGTCCTGGGTTTGATCCCTGGGTTGGGAAGATCCCCTGGAGAAGGGAATGGCTACCCACTCCAGTATTCCGACCTGGAGAATTCCATAGGGTTGCAAAGATTCGGATACAACTTTCACTTTCACTTTTCACCTCACAGTTAACATTTTCTCTTTTATTTTCTTTCGTGTCTTAGCAGACATCTAGAAAAACAATACAATAGTGTTAACTGTCATCACATTGCTGTACATTAGATTCTCAGAATGTATTCATCTTGCATAACTGAAACTTTGTACCCTTAATCTCTCCTCATCCTGTAACCTGAGGAATCTCTCCCCAGGTCCGCTACTTACTAGCTATGGGAGCCTGGGATAGTTTCTAAGGTCTCTGGGTTTGGTTTCTTCAGTAGTGAAGCAGAGATCATAAAAACTATTCAGAGCATTGTTGTGAAGATTAAATAAAGTCGAACATTACAAACAACCAATTGCCTGGCACATACTCAACACCCAAGTAATAATTAGGTGCTGTGATTCTCACTATGGTACTTTGATAAAAGTAATGCCAAGCATATTGGTTGACTTAGCCAAGGCCATACTATCTAGTGAAATGAATATCAATTCTCTGTAAATAAGAACAGAGACAGAACTTTTTACACGATTTAACATTCTTAGAGAACTTACATCCCAGGTGATGCTCACAGTGGCTCTAGGAGGAAGTGAAAGATGAATTATCCTCTCAGTCTTATGAGTAATGACTTGGCTGCTTAAAGAAGTCAAGTGACTTGCCTACCAGCTCAACCAGAGACAGATGTAAAGCTCCAATTGCTGGAGGCCTAACTTTTCCTTTGTCAAACATTCTGCCCTGACATATAGACAGGTTGCTTCTCCACCTCAGTGGTTGGGAGGACCTCAGATAGCAACACAGTCATCTAAAATCAACAGTCAGAAAAGATTATGCAGTACTTGGTGCAACAAGAGGTGCTACTCTCTTTTCTTATTAAGAGAGTTTATATTTCTTATAATATTTTGAATATAGTAGCATCTTTGTGGAATTAAAACCCAAGGATGGCAATGTAAAAAGTATTTTGCCATGGGTTTATACCATGACTTTATGTTGACATAGAGAAAAAAGTTATGAAGTCTCAGAACTAAAGTTACACTCAGAGATCTTTTACAATTTTCTATCCATTATATGAATCATACTAAGGCATCCTTATCATGTGATCACCCAACCTCTCTATAACATTAATAAGGAATAGAGAAATCATTACTATTTACTTAAACTAGCCTCATCAAAAGAAAAATTAAACAATTAAGCAAAGCTGTTAAGGGCAGAAAACCTAGTGAACATTCATACTCCTAGGAAAAAGGGGGAAACACATACACATACAACAAATTAATGTGTATAATTTTTCACTTACAAATTGAATATCATCAGGGACCAGGTAGGTACAAGCTACCTGCTTTCAGATGCTATTTGGAAGAACAAAGAAGTGACAGGTTAATGGTTTGAGTACACAACTCCAGTAATGAATATTCAAGCTCATTAAAACTGGCACAAGTATTGACAGCACAAAGAAGTATGCCAAGGTGTTATCAACTGAAAGTGCAAAGTGAGATCAGCTTTTAAATTATGTTTCAGAAACTCCATATGGCCAGTCAAAACAAAGAGAAAACAGTGTTAGGTCATATACTGAAGGTTTCTTGTATGGAAACAAGAAGCAGAGGAATTTCTGTGAAAGCTGACACAGTTCTTTAGGGTTTTAGGCCAAAGTACCAACTGCTTTCCTAAACCAAAGAAATATATAAACAGTGGTTTATACCATGACTTTATGTTGACATGGAGAAAAAAATTATGAAGTCTCAGAACTAAAGTTACACTCAGAGATCTTTTACAATTTTCTGTCAATTATATGAATCCTACTAAGGCATCCTTATCACATGATCACACAACCTCTCTGTAACATTAATAAGGAATGGAGAAATCACTACTTTTTACTTAAACTAGCCTCATCAAAAGATGGAAGACTATGCTTGTTACATGTAACATATTGCAGTTGAGCAGACATCCATCCCCACAGGCTTTCATTTTTGTTAACTCTGAAATCTGCATGAAAATCAAACCCCTTACTAACAGGATTGCCTTTTGCAACCAATGATGGTTTTGATAGCACCTCCAATTTCTTGTTTCTCAAGGTCTGACTGTTTTCAATCATATTGCAAGAATTCAAACTCATATTTCTGGTTTAATCTCCTTGTCTTTATCCTTAAAGATAAATGTATCCATTTCCCTGGTGGCTCAGTGATAAAGAATCTAACTGGAGATCTAATTCATAGGAGACACATGTTGGATCCTCGATCTTGGAAGACCCCACATGCTGTGGAGCAAATAAGTCCATGTGCCATAACTATGACCCTGTGCTCTAGAGCCCAGGAGCTGCAACTAATGACCCCACATGCCACAATTTCTGAAGCCCATGCACTCTAGAGCCCAAGGTCTACAACAAGAGAGGCCCACATACCACAATTGGAGAGTAGCTCTTGGCCTGCACAACTAGAGAAAAGCCTGTGCAGCAATGAAGACCCAGCACAGCCCAAAATAAATAAATAAATAAATAAATACAGATATATATATTTTAAAAAGTATGTTATATCATTCAGAATTAGCACAGTTCCAGAAACCATGGAATCAGCATGCAGATCATTCCAGATCATGATTCCATCAGCATTCCAGATCAGCATTCCAGATCAGTATACAATCCTCCCCTCTAGCACATCTCCAAAAACAACTCTACTTTTTTGCTTCATTTAAATTTATTCCTTTCATTTTTCCAGTCTTTTGTATTTCACACTCATATTTGTATCCTTGGCTGAAGAATTACCATAGCATGTTGGTAATCATTCACAAATTGATCATAATTATGTAGAGGTTTATTACACTATTTTTTCACTTTTATGTATAATGAAAAATGTTAAATTATAAAAATTGTATAATAAATGGCATGATCAGAATATCCCCTTCTCAGACTTTCTTCACTGCCCCTAATTCTCAATGCTCATTTGAAACAAGACACAACTAATATTTTAACTCATAAATAAATGTATAGGTCATTAATTAAGCTATTACCATTATTGATGATTAAAATCTTGGCATCTTTATAAGACAGCGTAAATTGCATAATCAGATTAACTGGTGTCATTTGGTAAGTCTGTTAGAAATTGATACGGAGTAGAATCAAGTTTTGAAAATGATAACAGAGAATTTTAAAATTCATCTAACACTATTGCTAATAATAATAATAAAACTTCCACTTGAACTAGGTAATAGGAAGTTCAGAAGTATGCATTGTAGTCACATTGCCAATTACTTTAAAGCCAATTGTGCAACCACATGCAAATGTGGGTAATCCCAAGTAAGAAAACTGGTGCCATCTCATTGATATCTAATTGACTGTGTTATTCAATCAAACCCACAGATCAAGAAGAACCTGAGGTCCAGCACAGCAATGGTGATGAGGTTTTCCCAACAGGAATATTCAGCTACTGAGCCAGGCTCCTGAATCCCAGTGTAATACTCTGTTTTCTATCCACATTAAATTTTAAATTCCACATTAAATTCTGTGCACATCTTATTTCAGAGTTCTTGTATAAATTGATTACAGAAGTTTCACTTTTCCAACATTAATTAAATAGTTTATGCTTAATCTTACATCTAAAAACTGTTTTCTATATGTTATATCTTTTCTTAATATTATATTTCTAAAACCTTAATTTGTTTATAGCTATTATACTCATTGTTGCCTGAAATTAATAGTAGGATATATTACCTTAAAGGTTGAATCTGCTTCCTTTTAGCTGTGTGGAACTGATAAAGCCACATTTGCTTGAAACTTCAGTTTGTTGATTTATAAAATGAACATATCTTCACTTAATTAGAGAACTATAAAACTATAAACATCATGTATGATAAGTTAAAAATGCAAGCATGGTTACTAGCTCCTATTAGATAAATCTCCAAAAAACATATTACTGACATTAAAAATAAATGAATGAAAGAATATATTACAAACTTTTTGCAGCCCTACAGGACTATATAAAAATAGTATTTAATTTTTACCGAAAACAAAAATAAAAGATAAATATTGAAAAGAAATATACAGAGGATGAGATGGCTGGATGGCATCACTGATGCAATGGACGTGAGTCTGAGTGAACTCCGGGAGTTGGTGATGGGCAGGGAGGCCTGGCGTGCTACAATTCATGGGGTTGCAAAGAGTCAGACATGACTGAGCGACTGAACTGAACTGAACTGAACCAGTATTAAAAATTAGTTTAAGGAAAACACAAAAATAGTTCACTGAAGACGTTTTCTCTACGATGATGTATTCTTCCCAACATTGAACATGGAATACCTGGATTCTGGCCAGACTTAAGTGCTGATTTTGAATTGGGGAGAAGTGAAGAAAAAAACACAGTGTCTCAACTTATGTATAACAAAAAATTAATGCCCACTCTGCCTCCAAACAGTTTTTCATAGAAACACAAATATCTAAGGCATATTGAAACATCTCAGAAAAGTGGAAGAGTAAATGTAAACAGGAATGTATCATAAACATATTAGGTGAAATTCTTATTCTAGTTCCAAGGAAAATGATATAGCTGGCAATGATCCGAGTAACTTCAAACTCTTCTATTTTAAAATTATAATCTAATAATATGATTCTGCTAAAGTAGATCAAAGTGTAACAGGTATAGTAAAATGATAGTATTGATATTCTAAATATACACCAATCTGAGTTGATTGTCTTTTTTCACCATTAATTTTAAATACACACACAGGCATAGGACATTACAGATAGTCTTACACACTATGCCAACTCCTATGATCCTGCCATAATTCTTCCTTGTTGTTCCAGGGACATCCTCTTTCTTCTCTTGGGCTCATCTGACTTCTACACTAAGACTGAACTTCACCTTTTCCATAAAGATGACTCCAGTTATTATTAACTCAAATTGATCTCTTA
>SJYT01001140.1:50671-61696 GCA_006410635.1 Cephalophus harveyi | reverse complement strand
CTAATGATCTTTTTTTCATTTTTATTGTATTGATCATTTAACACTTCAATATTTTATTAAGGATTTTGAACTTCATTTATTTTGGTAATCTAAAATAGTTTAATAATTTTAATAGTAAGGATTTTTTAACTCCAATTGCCTCTGGAACTTATTATAAAATCAATTTATCAAAGTAATTCAAATTATTGTGATGAAATCTAAAATTTAAACAATACTCAAATATAACTTAAGGATTAATTTATTTGTTTTCATTCATTACTGAGTGAGCTCTGTACTTCATTTCTTTTCTGTTTTTTTCTATTCTTGGCTCATTTCTTCAAATGTTTCCTTAGCTGTGAGGCACTATTACTGAGGTCTCTTGAATTTTTCAGTCCTAGAATAGAGACTTCTTCATTCAACACATAATGAATAATTAAGCTTCTGTTTTAATAATCTTGGAGCCTGGCTTTTATCTTCTATCTCCTTTCATCGCCACATCTCATCATAGTCTTTTGGGGTCTCCATCCTTTGTAATCTACCATCTCTCTTCCAAATGCTCCCTCAAGTCATATTGGATATTAGTAACCTCACTTGAGAAGAAACTTAAGCTCTGCAAAGTTAAAGATTTTGACAAAGGTCACGTGGTCAGTAAGAGGCAGGACTGAAATTGGGGCCTACATTTCTTTGACTTACTAAGCCTCAATGACTCACAAAATAAGTTTTATTTCCTCATTATCTTTGCGTGAGTGCCTGCTAAGTTGCTTCAGTCTTGTCTGACTCTTTGCGACCCTACTGGACTCTAGCCTGACAGGCTCCTCGGTCCATGGGATTCTACAATCAAGAATACTGAAGTTGGTTACCATGCTCTCTTCCAGGGGATCTTCCCTACCCAGAGATCAAACAAGCATCTCTTATGCCTCTTGCATTGGCAAGCAGGTTCTTTACCACTAGCACCACCTGGGAGGCCTCTTATTCACTTTAATATTGTGTTAATTAAATTTTTTAAATATACAATTTTATAGAGATGACTTTGAGAATATCCTTACTTCTTTATAGCTACAAGAACCTCTCTCCTAATTGAAATTCAACTGCTCTGTGTACCTCTCCAGACCTTATTAGCATCCTATTCTGTTCCAGCCTACTCATGAAAGTGTCCATCTATTTTCGCACATAGAGCAGTGTCAGAGTATTCACAAAAAAGTGGAGCATTTGTTTGTTTCCTTCAGGAAACTGCCCATAATATATCAGCTTGAAATTCCACATTTACCCTCGGCTTACTGTTGCATGATATTTAGTACTAATATTAGTAGCATCACCTATTACATCTCATCAGCAAACACGTATAACTCAATTACAACTTGATTTCTAAGATAATTTATGTTAGAATCAACTTGAGAAACCTGACTATTTGATACATTTTATTAACATTCTCCCTATTTTAACTCCACTGTTGCACTTAAACAGAGAAACCTGGCTCGCATTCATTCCATGGCTTGCACTCATTGCAATCACTCACATTAGACACTGAGAGGGTAGCTTAGAAGGAAATTGGTATTAGACTGTAAATAATTTTAAGAGATAATCCCTTGTGCACAACTCCTTTCTTAGAAATCCTCAGAGGAAGAAATTATGATATCAATATCTGTTTCCTAATATCAAAAAATATATATTAATTAAATTTAATATTCACCTCATAGACCTTGGGGCTTCCCTCATAGCTCAGTTGGTAAAAGAATCAGCCTGCAATGCAGGAGACCCCACTTTGATTCCTGGATCGAGAAGATCCCCTGGAGAAGGGAAAGGCTACCCACTCCAGTATTCCTGGGCTTCCCTTGTGGCTCAGCTGATAAAGAATTTGCCTGCAATGTGGGAGACCTGGGTTTGAGCCCGGATTGGGAAGATCCCTTGGAGAAGAGAAAGGCTACCCACTCCAGTATTCTGGCCTGGAGAATTCCATGGACTAGTCTGTAGGGATGCAAAGAGTCAGACACAACTGAGCAACTTTCACTTCTCTTCATAGACCTTATCCTCCATTAGTAAGGTAGTGGGTAACACATCTTATCTCTAGTTATTTTGTAACTAAATACACTTCTGCAATGTACGCGCACGCGCGTGTGTGTGTGTGTGTGTGTGTGTGTATGAGTGTGGGTACATGTTAAAAGTCTTAAAATCTAATATATGTTGATAGTTGCAATTAAAATGTTAAACATTTGCTGACCAAATATTAATAGAATCCTATGATTAGGATTATAATTTTGAATAGGAGCACAAAGATCCAAAGAGATGCACAATATAACAACGGTCACAAGTATTTAACGAACTGGAAACAGTAATTACTTGTTAAATTGTTACAAGATATAGAATCTTAACTAAAACATTAATCTTTGGCAACACAATAGGAAACAGAATTGACATTAAATAATTCACTCCATGTTCTTTTCTTTGTACTAGTCTGTCATTTATGATCATAGACTTCTATTGGCATTTCTGTGCTTTCTTCCAAAAATCCAATCTTGTTTTTAAATGGCTTTTTGAAATAAGTTAGCTGTATAATCTTAGAAGAGAAAAGAAAGTTCTTCAGTACTAAGCTGAACAAAAACTAATTTGTGACTTTCAGTATGTGTTTTCTCTACTGAAATTGTGTTAATTTTAATAGGTTTACTCTTGATATTAGTGGTTCAGAAATATTTCTTTTAATGTAAATCTTAAATTTGAAATAATGTCATATTAAAACAGTAATAAAAAGAAAAGTCTAATCAGGTACTTATTCAGAATTCCTCTTTCTGCTCATGGCATTCTCTATTTTCTCTGGATGTCCAGTATACCACCACTTTTATTTCCCAATTCTACCTTTAAATCTCTTTTTATTCTTAAAGCTTATTATCATATCCCATCTTTAACATCACTAGAGACTAGTCTTCTAGTGCATTTCCATTTTTAAACATTATTGATTGTTTAAAGTTCATGGAAAGGGTAACACCCCCTCCTTATATAACTAGTTGAAAATACTGAATGCAAATGATAGCGGTCACACCAAATTCCATATGTTTCCAAAATATTTGCTAATTGTGAATCTCCTAGTCAGACTTAAAAGTTTTATTTTACTATTTAACAACTAAAGCGCTAATTCCCCTTTGATATTCCATCATTTTCCTATTCTGTTCTTTCACTAGGATGCTTAACTGTGACTCAAAATAATAAATATTGTCAAAATATATGTCATTTGAGATCTTGAAATATATAATATTTCAAATTCTTTTTAATATTTTCTAATTTAACACCAAGAAAATGAACAAAGGATTACCATTTCCAGTTCAGTTCAGTCACTCAGTCATGTCCGACTCTTTGCGACCCCATGAATAGCAGCACCCCAGGCCTCCCAGTCCATCATCAACTCCCAGAGTTCACTCAAACTCAAGTCCATTGAGTCGGTGATGCCATCCAGCCATCTCATCCTGTGTCATCCACTTTACCTCCTGCCCCCCAATCCCTCCCAGCATCAGAGTCTTTTACAATGAGTTACATCTGGAAGCTCACAGTTCATGTATTGATGAAGCCTGGCTTTTAGAATTTTGAGCATTACTTTACTAGTGTGTGAGATGAGTGCAATTGTGCAGTACTTTGAGCATTCTTTGGCATTGCCTTTCTTTGGGATTGGAATGAAAACTGACCTTTTCCAGTCCTGTGGCCACTGCTGAGGTTTCCAAATTTGCTGGCATATTGAGTGCAGCACTTTCACAGCATCATCTTTAGCTACATATACCATTTAGAATGTAAATTTGAGGAATAAAAGTATGCATCATTGACACAGAAGAAAATTACAAGATATGTTCTGGTACAAACTACATCTCATTTGTTTTTTATTACTAAATGAAGAGGTATATGGAAATCATTAAGCAAGGTAATCAGCTCATTTAATGTAAGCCACTGTCATTATTATTATTAAAATGTTAAAAGGTATAGGTCAGTACAAAGCAAATTTGAATTTTGAAATTTCAAAGTCACAAAACAAAATGTTTTTCTTCCCTCTTGAGTTTTTGTCTCTTTCATAGTTTCCTTTAGCCCAAAAATTACCAATATGTTTTTGTAAGTACCTACCAAAAGTACAGTTTTGAGTTGTACCTTTTAGGTGAAAAATTTAGTGAAATGTAAAATTCACTTAAAAGTCTCTTTTTTAAAAAAATTTATTTGAATGAGTCAAGTCTTAGTTGCATCATGTGGGATCTTTGTGAATCATGTGGGATCCTTCCTTGTGACTTAGTAATTGCAGAGCATGGACATAGTTGCTCTGCAGCAAATGGGATCTTATATCCCAGACCAGGGATTGAACCAATGTTCCCTACATTGCAAGGCAGATTCTTAACCACTGAACCACCAGTGAAGTCCCAGAAGTCTCTTTTTGCAAAAGAGTATTCAGTTATTTTGAATCTGGATGGTCAAAATTATGGATCACACAAATAAATTGTATTATCAGTCATGTCAATGAAGGAAACTTGAAGCAGCTTGTCACTTAGTATTCTGGACACCTATTCATCCATTTGAACAAAAGAACAAAGGGAATTAGTGCAGTGCAAGCCATCTGTTTTATAGTCCCAGATAATTACCTTTGTTCCTCTTGGTATGCCAAGAGTTTCCTTTATCTCTTTCTTTTGCCTTTTCCTACTCTAATATTGTGTTGTGGCATTAGCAAAGTTTCTTGAATAAAGAGGCCAGTCAATCCATTATCCTCATCAATTCTATCATCTAGAACCACTTTTAACTCAGATGAACCCCGTATCTTATAAAGTCTAATTATATATCCTCTTCAAATAGAATTTACTTCCCAAATCAGATTATCTTCCAATGAATTGTCTTTCCTTCTTAAGTATCACATATTTCCAGCATGTAGCTTTCATGTAAAAAAAGCCATATTTTAATTATAAAAAGTCATTTAAAAATTCAACTATGTGGAAAGTTACTAAATTGTAACTAACGCTGGGTCTATACTGAATAGAATGAAGAGGACAGCTGGCAAGGAAGGTATTAAATATTTACTTAGCTGTCACTCCCAATTCTGCCCCTTTTCACCACCCATGGGGAGAAGTTACAGGAAATTTATGTTGAATACAAAATATCAAAAAATGGATTACAAGATATTTGCCTCCTATGATCAATTCATCTTCTCAAAGTCTCCCAATATACAGTTTTGAACTCATGCTCCCACTCTCTATACTCAAATAGGGACAAGAATTAATGCTGAAATAACAGTAATCAGAGCTAAGCAGTTATATTTTCACCCTAGATAAACCCTTAGTATATTTGCCCTTGACTAGATCACTCCATCTATTCAGGCAGAAGTTTCTTCATTTGTGAAGAGAAAGAGTTGGACTAAATTACACTAAGGATAGTTGTGTTCTAGAGACTCTAACAAACTCTTTTAGGGCAGAGAAAGGACAAAGTTGGATGAGGATTACATGGTTAAAACTCTTCAACTAGAATATCTGTGCTGTCAACATATTTGGTTTCTTCATATAGTTTTATTGAACATACCAAATGCACAAGTGTGTGTGCACACACATGCATACACACACATGCACTCACACATACACACACACTGTGACAAAGAAAGTAGCTTGCATCTCTAAGATGCCCTGCTACTGCTACTGCTGCTAAGTTGCTTCAGTCGTGTCCAACTCTGTGCAACCCCATAGACGGCAGCCCACCAGGCTCCCCCGTCTCTGGGATTCTCCAGGCAAGAACATTGGAGTGGGTTGTCATTTCCTTCTCCAATGCATGAAAGTGAAAAGTGACAGTGAAGTCGCTCAGTCATGTCCGACTCCTAACGACCCTAAGGACTGCAGCCTACCAGGCTCCTCTGCCCATGGGATTTTCCAGGCAAGAGTACTGGAGTGGGTTGCCATTGCCTTCTCCCTAAGATGCCCTAAGTTCTGTTATATTTTGTACTAATTCTCCTTATTTTCAGCAGAGACTCTAAGTGTTCATCAAATAAGGTATGGCTTTTAGGTTCTGAAGGATTTATTAAATTCCAGCTCAAACTTATCATCTCTTGAATAAATAAATCAAGAGTTTTAGGATTTACTCATAGGTTTAATTAGTCAAATTAGTCAATTATGGAAAGTGCTAATCATTCTCCAACCTCTTTTTGAGACTTTTCCCAAATTAAATCTCCTGACTTTGAGTAGGAAACCTAAATATGAAAAATTTACTTGCATAAAGGCCTTTCACATAGTGAGAAATAAAGGCAAATTACAGACTGATACATATATACACATAATACACACCTCACACATACATATACACAAACATGAATGTACACATACACATACACACACACACATTAGAATGAAGTCTTCTTTTTACCCTAGAGTGAAATGGCACTACTTTGGGCCTTTGAGCTCTTATATAACCAAGTTTAAGTTGCTTCTTCAAGAATACTTTGTTCAGTGATATCACCATCAGCAAATTTTTGTTCCAGATCTACATGGCTCTACAGGAGAAGTTAGCAGTACTTAATCCATGGACAACTAGTGGACAGCAGTCCCAAAAGTCAAAACTACATTCATAATACTAAGATACATCTTTCTTTTACATTGGGTTGAAATTCTCACGCCTGGAGCAAAACCAAAGTACAGGTATCTAATTGAGAGTCAACACTATGGCATCAAACTATATTGTCATCATCCTGTTCTTTATACAAATACTCAAAACAATGCTTTAAAAACTCTATTCCAGTGAAGAATTTCCTAAATACAGTTCTAAAAATTATTCATTGTATTCAGTCTCAACCCTTGAGATCCTTTTAATATTTGTGTGGTGAAAATGGAGTTATATCCCCTACCCTTGCCCCCTCAAAACACATCCACTGCATAACAACATGATAGTTGTTCCAAAGAAATGCATGTGGGCAGTTGCTAAATTTTAATTATTTAGATTTAAGTATCAGGCAAATGTTTTCTTCAAAATAAACAAAATGAGTGTCTCACTTAAAAAACACAACTGTTTGTATTTGCCACAAACTATAAAATTCAAGCTTTCAAGTAAAACTTGTCTTCTCCACCTTGAATTTGACCACTTCCCAATACTCCTTCAGTGAGAATTTTCTAGTTATACTATCAGTGATATTCACTGTTTTTTTAACACTATGCAATAAACTCTACCAACATTTGGAAGGTCTGTATAACTCAGTGAACTAATATTTTTCAAATGACCAGTACATAATGTTAGAGAATCATGCATAGGTAAAAGATCCTTTTAAAGTGCTAGATGGACGAATTGATTTTAAAAGAGTACTGACATTTTGTTGATATAGCTTCAGGTTTCACACTGCAACTAACCATTGAGAATGTATCACTTAGTTTTTTAGAATCTACCACAAGTTTTCAGGGAGCACTAAGCGCAGGCGGAGGCGGCGGCCGGTGCACTAATCAAAAGCAGAGACTACTTTGCCGACTAAGGTCCGTCTAGGCAAGGCTATGGTTTTTCCAGTAGTCATGTATGGATGTGAGAGTTGGACTGTGAAGAAGGCTGAGCACTGAAGAATTGATGCTTTTGAACTGTGGTGCTAGAGAAGACGCTTGAGAGTCCCTTGGACTGCAAGGAGATCCAACCAGTCCATTCTGAAGGAGATCAGCCCTGGGATTTCTCTGGAGGGAGTGATGCTGAAGCTGAAACTCCAGTACTTTGGCCACCTCATGCGAAGAGTTGACTCATTGAAAAAGATTCTGATGCTGGGAGGGATTGGGGGCAGGAGGAGAAGGGGACGACCGAGGATGAGATGGCTGGATGGCATCACTGACTCAATGGACGCGAGTCTGAGTGAACTCCGGGAGTTGGTGATGGACAGGCAGGCTTGGCGTGCTGTGATTCATGGGGTCGCAAAGAGTCGGACATGACTGAGCGACTGAGCTGAACTGAACTGACCACAAGTTTTCAAGAAGTATCAAGGAAAGGAATCTACAATTATGTGAAAAAGTATTAAAAAAACTTCTCAGGCTCTAACTACATATCTTCACGTGGCCAGAAGTCATTCATATACTTCAATTAAAGCAACTTATTGCACAAGAATTGACAAAAGAGTACATAGGAGAATCCTGCAGAATTCTATTTAGCCAGATATGAAATATTTGCAAACACATAAAATGACGACATTCTTCTCACCAATGTTTGAAAATATAACTATTTTTCATTACATATTATGTATATTTACATGTAATAGCCTTATTTTGTGATTTTAAATAAATTAACATATTTCATAAAAATTCTGAGAAATTATTTTTTAATTTCTAATTCATATAATATATGTAGGTATAATTCAAATGCCTAAAAGAATTTTTGTGTTTTCAAGGATTTGTTGAGAGCTTAATACACTAAGCTCTCCTATGTGTACTTTTTTGTGTATTTTATTAAGTTTATTTTATCATCATTTCAAACTGCTAAGGTTATGACTCAGTGAAGACCTGACTAATTAGAAAATCACTGCAGATGGTGACTGCAGCCATGAAATTAAAAGATACTTGCTCCTTGAAAGAAAAGCTATGATGAACCTAGACAGCATACTAAAAAGCAAAGACATTACTTTGCCAACAAAGATATATATAGTCAAAGCTATGCCTTTTCCACTAGTCATGTATGGATATAAGAGTTGTACCATACAGAAGGCTGAGCACTGAAGAATTGATGCTTTTTAAGTATGGTATTGGAGACAACTCTTGCGACTCCCTTGGACAGCAAAGAGATGAAACCAGTCAATCCTAAAGGAAATCAATCCTGAATATTCATTGGAAGGACTGATGCTGAAGCTGAAGCTCCAATATTTTGGCCACATGATGTGAAGACCTAACTCAGAAAAGTCCCTGATGCTGGAAAAGATTGAAGGAAGGAGGAGAAGGAGACAACAGAGGATGAGATGGTTGGATGGTATCACTGACTCAATGGACATGAGTCTGAGCAAGCTCCAGGAGATGGTGAAGGACAGGAAAGTCTAGTGTGCTGCAATCCATGGGATCACAAAGAGTTACACATAACTAAGTGATTAAACAACAATAAGATTATAGCATTATCCTAGGTCTCTACAGATACAGAGCTTCTTGATTTGGTAACAACATCAGATTTAATTATTATACTATGTTATATTATTATTTATTATGTTCAGCATCAAGAACTTCCCTGAACTATTTCTCTGATATTCTCTAATTTTTAATACAAGAGTGAATAAGTGCATTATTTGTCACTACTCAATATTTAGTGAAAACTAAATATTGTATTGGTAGTATACTGATAGTGTAAACTATTATGCATCATAAAATAAGTGGAGGAAACAGTACAAATAGTAAAGATATAAAAGCTATGCTTGATGGTTTCAAATATAACAAGGAATTTGGGTTGATCCAAAATGACAGAGGCCAGTTGCATATAAGTTGTATCAGTAAAATTTGTTATTAGAGTGATCAATGCACATAAAGAAGTAGGCTGCTCAAAAACACAATTTCCCTGCCATAACATAAAAAAAAAAAAAAAAACTAAGCAAAACTATCAGAATAAACTTTGTCAAAAGTCTAGAAAACAGTCAAATGTTTAAAAAGTCAAGGAAACACTGAATCAAGAAAAAAGCAACCTAAAAATAACACGAAAGTTTGTGGAATTTTTATTGGCTATTACCCCCATCCCTTCACGGTCTTGGTGGCAATCTTTGAATCAGGTGCCTGCATTTGAAGTATGATTCTGATTCTAGAAGGAGAAAAGTTGTTCTTATTCCCAAAGAACTGTGCTTGCCTGCTCTAAACTGTCTTAACTAATACAAGCACTCATTTTTGTTACATCTGATTCAGAACATTCAGGGCAGCAATGTGAATATTCCTTAAAAATGTCTTTAAGCAAATGAACAGGCTATAGCTACATGGGGGAAAAGATACAGTTAAGATATAATACAAAGAACCAAAAGCTGGGAGGGAAAGTTTGAAAATTACTTTTTCAGGAGAAATATGAATTCCAAATACCTGCATATATTGGAGCATTTGGAAAGCCATATGCATGCTCTAAAAAGATCTGAAAAGACCCTGAGTTTTCACCTCTGGCTAAACTCTAGGCTCAGTACAAGCATGAAGTGAAGGCTAGAATAAAAATGCAGATGATCTGAAAAAGTATCCCAGCACAGGACTAATTTGAAAAGAATGAGAGTGGATTTTTGTCCCCTCTTTAAAAAAAAGTCTTTTTTTTTTTTCTTTCTTTTCCCTTAAAGATCTGAAAAGACCCTGAGTTTTCACCTCTGGCTAAACTCTAGGCTCAGTACAAGCATGAAGTGAAGGCTAGAGTAAAAATGCAGATGATCTGAAAAAGTATCCCAGCACAGGACTAATTTGAAAAGAATGAGAGTGGATTTTTGTCCCCTCTTTAAAAAAAAGTCTTTTTTTTTTCTTTCTTTTCCCCCCTGCCTGCCCCAACTTCTTGATTCCTAACATTCAGTGAAATATTTGAAAAACATTAAATGTATATAAACTAAAGGAATAGAGATTTTAGAGACTATTCATTACAATGAATACTGACTTCCCCAATTTGATACATCAATATCAGTAAAATAATCAGTATATCACCATCATCAATCTCTTGATCTATTAATCTATATATCACTACATCCAACTACACCAGGATACATTCTTTTCAAATACATGGAACATTCCTCAGGATATACCATATGTTTGATCACCAAACAAGCTTCAACAAACTTAAAAATATTGTAATTATTCAAAATATGTTCTCTAAATGAGATAGAGTAAAAGTAAAAATCAATAGCATAAAGAAAACTGGAAAATTCTCTTGTATGAGGATATTAAGCATGACACTTTTAACAACCAATATTTCAAAAAAGAAATCACAAGGGAAATTAGGAAATACTTTGGGACAATGAAAATGAAAATACTTTTCAAAACAGTGAAGTATTACTAAAAGAGATAAACAACTCCATTAAAAAAGAAAGATCTCAAATCAATAACCTAATTTTGCATGTAAAGAAGTAGATAAAGAAGAGCAAATTAACTAGAGTCTAGTAGA
>SJYT01001140.1:34201-47266 GCA_006410635.1 Cephalophus harveyi | reverse complement strand
CCTTGTGGGATCTTAGTTCTCCAACCAGGGATCGAACCCGTGCCCCTGAAGTAGAAGCGCAAAGCCCCAGCCTCCGGACCACCGAGGAAGTCCCTGCCTATGGTTCAGAGGGCCTGCCTGTGGTTGCTCAGTGGTCCCACTCAGCATCCTTCTCTGTGAACAGCAGCCGTGTGGCAGCTGAGCTGACCGAGTCCGTGGAAGTCCTGCTCCTGCCTTTTCCCAGGTCCTCCGCCCACCTCTGTCCCTCTGCACGCAGACTGTCTCTTATACACATCTTTTCTCATGATGTACTCTGGATATGTTAAGTAAGCAGGGTGACAATATACAGCCTTGACACACTCCTTTTCCTATTTGGAACCAGTCTGTTGTTCCACGTCCAGTTCTAACTGTTGCTTCCTGACCTGCATATAGGTTTCTCAAGAGGCAGGTCAGGTGGTCTGGTATTCCCATCTCTTTCAGAATTTTCCACAGTTCATTGTGATCCACACAGTCAAAGGCTTTGGCATAGTCAATAAAGCAGAAATAGATGTTTTTCTGGAACTCTCTTGCTCTTTTGATGATCCAGTGGATGTTGGCAATTTGATCTCTGGTTCCTCTGCCTTTTCTAAAACCAGCTTGAACATCAGGGAGTTCACGGTTCACGTATTGCTGAAGCCTGGCTTGGAGAATTTTGAGCATTACCTTCCTGGTGTGTGAGAAAAGTGCAATTATGCGGTAGTTTGAGCATTCTTTGGCATTGCCTTTCTTTGGGATTTGAATGAAAACTGACCTTTTCCAGTCCTGTGGCCACTACTGAGTTTTCCAAATTTGCTGGCATATTGAGTGCAGCACTTTCATAGCATCATCTTTGCATGACATGTTCCCTTGGTATCTCTAATTTTCTTGAAGAGATCTCTAGTCTTTCCCATTCTGATGTTTTCTTCTATTTCTTTGCATTGACCGCTGAGAAAGGCTTTCTTATCTTTCCTTGCTATTCTTTGGAACCCTGCATTCAGATGCTTATATCTTTCCTTTTCTCCTTTGCTTTTTGCTTCTCTTCTTTTCACAGCTATTTGTCAGGCCTCCTCAAAGAGCCATTTTGCTTTTTTGCATTTCTTTTCCACAAGGATGATCTTGATCCCTGTCTCCTATACAGTCTCATGAACCTCCGTTCATAGTTCATCAGGCACTCTGTCTAGTCTCTTAAATCTATTTCTCACTTCCACTGTATAATCATAAGGGATTTGATTATCTGTATAATAATATTTACTTAGTGCCTTCCAAATGCCAGGCACTGTGCTAGGTGCTAGGACTGTGAAGAGGGGCAAGGGTGACGATGACATACACAGTGATTTCAGACCACCCATGCCAGACACCATGAAGAACCTAGGGGAAACTTTTGATTGACTGGTAATGCTCAAGATAACCTTTTAGAGAGGCTTTTTAAAGTCATGCTTCCAGCCCTCCAGCAGCTCATAGCCCCAGGAGGAAAAACATCCCCTCTTTGTGACAGATGCTAGAATTCGGAGAGGGTCAATGTGTGTTCTTTGGTTGCTACTGCCGCCTGGGCCCAGACTTGTTCTATCTATTGCCACACATGGGTGTATAATTAAGTGGTAAAAAACTGAGCTGAGCACCAAGGGCAGAAGAGGGTGCAGTGACAGAAGAGAAAAGATGAGATAAGGAAGGGGTGGCGCATTGGTTCAGTTCACCAAAAGCTCTAAAGGGATAACATTTTATGGGACATAATATCAGCCAGGCAAGGGATTGAAATGTAAGAGTGTGTTGTTTCCTGTGGGACTCTGATTCTGAGCCTTTAATGCCCTGGTACAGGTGACTGTGACAGATAAGGGTCTATATGGCAGGCTAGCATGCTAGCTTAGAGAGAGGGCATTTAAGATGTATATAAGCCCCTGGTGGCTCAGTTGGTAAAGAATCTGCCTGCAATGCAGGAAACCTGGGTTCGATCCCTGGGTTGGGACAATCCCCTGGAGGAGGGCATGGCAACCCACTCCAGTATTCTTGCCTGGAGAATCCCCATAGACAAAGGAGCCTGGAAGGCTACAGTCCATGGGGTTGCAAAGAGTTGGACATGACTGAGCAACTAACACACACACACACTCTTAAGATGTAGCATCTCCTATTTCTCAGCAGCTCCTTCCAGAGACATGATTTGAGATGAAACCTTAGAGCTTAAGATTTTCTAGGGGGCAGAAGCCTTTAAACTTGAGGCCTAAGCAATGGCTGCCCAAACCCTCCTAAGTGAGTATGGCTTCGTCCATGAGTATATCAAATAATACCTTGCCAGGTTGCAGGGCTAGGGTCAAGCTCTGAAATGTGAGAGAGAGTCCAAGCCAATGTAGTACCCGCCCATTTCCAGTGTACCTTTCTTTTTAATTGCTTATATTGAATGCAAGACCTGATCCCTGCTGTTCAGGTGACCATCAATTACAGGTCCCCCCTGGCAGCAGGCCATGCTCCCTCCCCTCCCTTGCAGGTAATTGATGGGCTGGAGCGATTAAGGGTGATCTGTTACATCGCAGCCATCATTCCCATAACAGAGAAGACACGAGCATACAAAGCAGCCTCCGGGCTTAATTGATAATTCTCGTGAGCTGTCAAGACAGGGGCCATTTATATATTTGGCACCCTCGTTTTTCTTTCCTCCCCCAGGGTTAGGTGCTGCAGCTGGTAGGGCCATTAGCTCCTTGTCCCCTCTGGTGAGTTCTGGTTTGTGGCCCACTTGTTTGTCAGAACTGAAGCCTCAAGCTTCTGTTGGGTAGGGGTAGGAGGACAGGACAGGCAGGATGGGAGAGGATCTGGAAACAGCTGTACCCACTTGATGAGGCAGAGGCTTTGGGGTTACTTGACTGTAGGCTACAGGAACAAGCTGAACCAGGCTAGTGTCAGGATAGCCATAAGAGAGTAATGGCAGTAGCAATCGTCATTATTTGTTAGCATTAGAACAAATAGTGTGACGCCTAGCGTTGCCTGAACACCTACGCTGTGCTAGGGGCTTTACCTTAATTGGGGTTTTTGAGGTGGCGCTAATGGTAAAAGCACCCACCTGCCAATATAGGAGACATAAGAGATGTGGGTTCAATCCTTGGGTCGGGAAGATCCCTTGGAGGAGGATATGGCAACCCACTCCAGTATTCTTGCCTGGAGAATCCCATGGACAGAGGACCTTACATTCATTAGTTTATCTGGTGGTTGCAAGATATGAATGAATGGCAGGCATGCCATGAATCATCAGCTGTAATTTGTCCAGTGTTACAGAGCTATATTATTGTAGAGCCCAGATTCACCTCAAGTCTATTACTGTCCAGAGCAATATTATTTTCAGCACTTTTTTGTTTGTTTGTTTGTTTTGGCTGCATTGCACCACTTGTAGGATCTTAGTTCCCTGACAAGGGATTGAATGTGACTGGGCCACTGCTGTGAAAGTTCGGAGTTCTAACCACTGGACTGCCAGGGAATTCCCTACTTTTAACTAGACTCTTCTGCCCATTTGGCAAAGGGTCATGCTGTAGAGGTAGTGTGCTTGGAATTCTCTGGAAACATCAGGCTGTATGGGGTCTTTGTGTTGTACTGGAAAATATTTTTTTCTTTTTATTTTATTCAAGCGTAGTTGGCTTACAGTGTTCTGTTAATTTCTGCTGTACAGCAAAGTAATTCAGTTACACACATATAGAATGGACTTGTTTTCTTATTGTTGAATTTTAAGAGTTCTTTGTGTATTTTGGATAACAGTCATTTATCAGATGTGTCTTTTGAAAATATTTTCTGCTGGTCTGTGCCTTGTCCTCTTTATTCTTTTTATATTGTCTTTCACAGAGCAGAAGTTTTCAATTTTTGTGGAGCATTGGAAAATGTGGAAGTGTGGAGCCACTTAACTCAGCTTTCCTCACATGAACCCACCTATCATTGGCTCCACCTTATCCAAAGCAGGGGCTTCCCTGGTGGCTCAGATGGTAAAGAATCTGCCTGCAATACAGGAGACTCAGGTTCAGTCCCTGGGTTGGGAAGATCCCCTGGTGGAGGAAATGGCAACCCACTCTAATATTCTTGCCTGGAGAATCCCATTGGCAGAGGAGCCTGGTGGGCTACAGTCCATGGGGTCACAAAGAGTTAGACATGACTGAGCGACTAACATAATCCACAGCAGACAATGGTGGTGCTTTGCTTGCTCAATAGTGTCTATTTGTGACCCCATGGACTCTAGCCCTCAGCATTCTCTGTCCATTGGATTCTCCAAGCAAGAATATTGCAGTGATTTGCCATTTCTTTCTCTGGGGGAACTTCCTGACTCAGGGATTGAACCCACATTTCCTGCATTGACAGGTGGCTTCTTTATCACTGAGCCACTGGGGATTCCAAAAGCAAGATTCCCAAAGCAGACAGAGGCTTGGCCCAAAACACAAACAACTTCTTGCCAGATTGCACATATATCTCTTGAGTAACTTCCCAATAATGGATACAAGTTGGTTGAAGCACTGTAGAGGCCTTGTCACCAATCCTCAGAACAGGCAGTTGCCTAAAGTGAGTAAGCAATGGTCTAGTTTTGTGTGCCAGGAATGAGTAAGTCATTTTCCTGTCTAAATTTTAAACATTGTTAATATGCCTCACCATAAATTTTCTAGTTCCCCAAATTGCATTTAATAACTCCCTTAATGTGAACAGAAAGAGGTATTACTTTTACTAACAGACAATCGGTTACATTTGTTTCCATGTTTCAGGATATTATTTTTCCTTCTTCCCTTCTGCTCTTTCTCCTTCTCCCCCTGCTCCTTCTCGCCTTTGCATCTCTCTCCTCTTCTCTTCCATTATGTGTCCACAGCAGCACGCCTGGCCACTGCAGCCCCCTTAGTAGTTGCTGACCCTACTTGAGATTCTTTATGTAGATTACTCTGGGCGGCTACATTCCCGGAACTGGCGCAGTTCCCTGCCGTGGCAGTGGACAGCCCATGCTGTCTGAGTCTTTAAAGACGATAAAGGGCCGTCAGTGTGTAAAGAAAATGTATTCTCAGAAAAGGGACCACCAGGTGCCCCAGCAGCATTCTGCTCCTCACAAAGTGAGGCTTTGATGGTGTGAAAGGAAAATGTGTGGCTTGTATGTTGCTTAAAATGAAGCCCTGTATCTTGAGGTTTTTCTTTCTTTCCTCCACTCTTACTTCCATCCCCCAAGAGATCTGGACTTGTCAGTAAATGATGCTCTTAAAATCCTTTTAGCTGCCCATGTGGGCAGCACAGCTGGAAAATGTCAGGCAGTCTGTGTTAGTCCTGTCAGCGACCTGGTGTCACACAGCGGCACTGAGTAAAGCCAGGGAGACGGGAGACTGAGGGGTTCTGGTGGCCGGAAACTGATGAAGGTTGTAGCGAGCCCTCCATACACTGCAACACTCAGAGCAGAATTGTACACACTTAGAATGAAAAGGCTCTTAGAAATCATGAATCCAATTGCCTCTCTGTAATAAACAGAAGTCAGAGGTGCAGAGAAGGAAGAGGTTTACTGAACTGACACCATGGCTGTCTGTGGCAGAGTAGGCCCTAAACCCTGGTGGCCTCACTCCTAGAGGAGTGTTGTTTCCTTACCTCCGAAACATAAACCATGTGCAGTTCTGAAAAGAACTGAATGTAACTCTCATCATGCTGCTGCTGCTAAGCCGCTT
Organism: Cephalophus harveyi; assembly: GCA_006410635.1. NCBI lineage: Eukaryota > Metazoa > Chordata > Mammalia > Artiodactyla > Bovidae > Cephalophus > Cephalophus harveyi. The sequence goes on along the minus strand of SJYT01001140.1, from coordinate 41,615 downwards.
CAGTCATGTCCGACTCTGTGTGACCCCATAGACAGAAGCCCACCAGGCTCCCCCGTCCCTGGGATTCTCCAGGCAAGAACACTGGAGTGGGTTGCCATTTCCTTCTCCAATGCATGAAAGTGAAAAGTGAAAGTGAAGTCGCTCAGTCCTGTCTGACTCTTAGTGATCCCATGGACTGCAGCCTACCAGCCTCCTTGGTCCATAGGATTTTCCAGGCAAGAGTACTGGGGTGGGGTGCCATCGCCTTCTCTGAACTCTCACCATGGGCAGCCACAATTAAAGTGTGGTTCCCTGATTTTCTTTCTACTTGTTTACTCTGTGTTCTCTTGAGGTCAAAGCGTGATCTAAGTAACCCAGGGATGAAGCTAGAAAGTGACTTTGCTGTCGAGGACTGTTCTAACATTCAAGTACACAGTATTTAAACAAACATAACTCTCTGCTTTTGAACTGTCATCTCTTAGTAAAAGAGGGTGGGGAAAGTTTGAACACAAATTGTTTGCTGGTATTTGCAATATTAATGGAATCGAAGAAAGCCATCTTAATAAAGGCAGTGGAAATGCAGACAGGGACCTGGCTCCACACGTATTGATTTGTCTCTGAGACCCTGCAGATAAGAGGGGAAATGGTATTTATCTGATATGGTCTTTCATTGTTGGGGGCTCTATTTTCCCCTGTATGCTTTAATTTGTGGCATCAAAGAAGACTGGGTACTTTTGGCTATTATATAGCAGGTTATTTATGTTGACTTAGAAAATCACAATCTTTTTATTTCCATCAGCCTTTAAAACATTTCTAGGATGAGTGTTTTGGCTTGGTAGGCTCACTGAGTCAAAATAAATAAATAAATAAAATAGAGCTGGTAAAGAATTTCAGATTGAGCTCTTCAAGTGCTTCATTTTAGAGAAGAGGACTAGGACCAAGATAAGACTTGTTCAAGGGCACACAATAAGTTAGTGCTGAGCCAGGATTAGAACTCAGATCTTCTGACTTTTGGAACAGTATGCTTATTGAAGTAAAAAAGTGTTTTCATAACTTTTTGATAAAAGGTTATAGTCGTGTCTGACTCTTTGCGACCCCATGGACTGTAGCCTACCAGGCTTCTCCGTCCATGGGATTTTCCAGGCAAGAATACTGGAGTGGGTTACCATTTCCTTCTTCAGGGGATCTTCCCAACCCAGGGATCAAACCTGGGTCTCCCTCATCGGAGGCAGGCGCTTTAACCTCTGAGCCACCGGGGAAGCCCCTATCGTGTCATATTATTCTCAAAATATTCAAGGTTTCTGTGGCTATAATGCATACTTCATTTCTGGAACATTCTTCAGTTCCAGATATGGGCTCTGATTTGGAGTCTATTACTGACTTGTTGTGTGACCTTGAGCAATTCACTTAAACTTTCTGTGTCCCATTTCCCTCAATAGAACAATTAACACCTACCTCACCTCCTTTACCAGATTCTCAGGAGTTTCAAAGAAGATGGTGGATAAGAAAGTCTTGCAATCTCATCTACATGTCATTTTATATAGTGTTATTAATGCCTTTACTTTTAAAGAAGTTTTGCTTTTAGCCATGGCTACTATGACATTCAGCCATTATGACTTTTGTGGGCTGTAGGCACTTTTGACTTCATGAATTCTTTTCCTCCATAAGAAAATATTAAACATTGTTTTTTATGATTTCTGGAGAAGGCACTCCAGTACTCTTGCCTGGAAAATCCCATGGATGGAGGAACCTTGTAGGCTGCAGTCCATGGGGTCGCTAAGAGGCATGGCTGAGCGACTTCACTTTCACTTCTCACTTTCATGCCTTGGAGAAGGAAATGGCAACCCACTCCAGTGTTCTTCCCTGGAGAATCCCAGGGACGGGGGAGCCTGGTGGGGCGCTGTCTATGGGGTTGCACAGAGTTGGACACGACTGATGCGACTTAACAGCAGCAGCAGTTTATGATTTCATTGCTCTAAAGATGAATATGTTAAGATTACATGTTAAAATATTTTATCCAACCTAAAAGTTCATTTTTTTCTTTTGATTTTAAAAGAAATGAAAACATTTTTGTGGGCCCATAAAGTATTGTGGGCCTTAGCCCAGCGTCTGTTGTTCCTAATGAAGTCAAGTCATTATTGCTAGTTCGGATCAACACTTCAACTGAAAACAACAACAAAGCTGTTCAAAATATAGACAATACCCACTTTAAACACTGGAGATCACACCAAGCCAGGAAGAATTAGTGGCCCAAGACCAAGGGAAGAGAGAAGCCCAAAAGGGGAATCCAACATTTGGTGCTCTATCTTTCTTCAACATATTTATTGATTCCAAAAGTGTAACTGAGAGGCCAAGAAACTGAGCAGAAATTACAGCTCCAGAGGCTGGGGGAGCCACAGTTGAATGTCAGGGCACATCAAAGAAGAGGGTTTCTGGTTAAGTCTCCAGTTTGGGGTTGTGACCCTGAAGGACAATATCCTAGGTATAAGGGCAAATCAGAAATAGACTAGTCCTTGTAGGGACTCAAGGCTGGCATGTAGTCACTCCAACATCTGATCAGATTAAAAGTGATCTGTGATAGTTAGTGCCCTTAGACTGTTAGTGCTTGCCAAAAACAAGTGTTAATTGTCTCTAAAGGAAGATAAAATTATCTAAAATCTCAAATTAGTTTTTACAGTTTTTTGCCCATGATGTTTTAGACATTTAGTCAAAAGTAATCAGGCATAGAATGAGATAAGACCATGTGACCAAAACCTAAAGTAAAGCACATATATTTAATAATAGAAACAGACCCACAAGGCCCCCCTAATAATGGCTTTATAAGATACAGACTTGAACCATAATTCCTGTGTTTAAAGAATTAGTCTAGGTTGGAGATGAATTACAGAAATCTATCTGGATATCTAGTGACACATTTGTCAGTTTGGAAAAGTTGCCATTTGCCCATCCCCTGTATACTTGGAATGGATGGAGAAGCCTACTAGGCTACAGTCCACAGGGTCGCAAAGAGTCGGACACGACTGAGCGACTTCACCTTGTATACTTGGAAAGCTACCTGTAAGAGCTGATATGAAATGTTGCCATCCATGTGAAGGTTAGTTTTCCACAGATGCTTGTGACTTTCTTGAACATTTAGGGTTTCATGTTACTTTTCAGATATAAAAATTAGTGCTATGACATATAAGCCCTCTTCTCTAAATTTTAGAATTTATGATCATTTGGCAAACACTAGGCTTTGATTCTCTCTGCATGCACAAAGAAACAGTAAAAACAAAATTGTAGGAGGCATGCCAAGTCTACTTAAGCAATTAAACTTTTTAAAAAACAGTTCTCAAATTGCCTTTTATTACACCTGCCTTCCTACAAATAATATTCTAATTACAAATGAGTCATATCTCTTAATTAAAGCTTGTCCAAGGGAATCTTTTCTAAAACAGTTTATTAGCAATTAGTTTACATTAGTGCATAATACTTGATAGTATTCTTTTTCTTTGATTTTTCTCCAAAAGGTAAACTTTGCACAAATTTCATTTAACCCTATTCCTAAATAATCTAATTTGGTAAAGCTTTATTCTTAGAAAAGGTGACTCTGAATACCCCTTTTCTTGGATTCTCCCAACTGATGTTTTAACAAAATAGAGAAAATAAAAATGATGTTTTAGTGGAATCTAAGAAAAAGTAAATATTTTGAGACATGGTCTTAATTATTCTTCTAAGGAAGGCTACTCCTCACTGAAGGAATGTAATTTTTGTTTTTTATCTAGGCATGACCCAGAGTGTTAGAAAGGAATTAGGCAGAGAGAAAATTTAGAATTACCATGTCAGAGGCAGTTTTAACGGACTGGAATGAAACCATTTCACATTTGACAAAGGACCAAAATGATACTCTGTGGTCACCAGCAACACAGGTTTTCCTTTTTCCTCCCTTTCTTGCCCCTCCCTGACGTCCTTCCTTGTTCTAGCTGTTGAGCTCTCCCCTAGCAAGCTGTTCTTGGTTTGAATGATCCTGCTGTTTTCTGAATTATGCCCTTATGCTGTGTTGTGACCTCCAATGGGTATAAATTTAGCCCAAAGACATATTTTTCTGGCTATTTTAGTTCCCTCCCTGAAGCCTCACTCATTTTCCTATAGAACATAACACGGACCACTGTTCCGGTTCCAGAGGAGGTCATGCCATTCGTTCAGAAGGATTGGTATTTTTTGAGCTGTTATCTTTTATACATTATATGTAATCACATTTCTGAAAGTATAGTCAGACCCATTGTTAACTGGATACAATAGAATTCAGCTCATTGCCCTGTCTTCTGACACAAATGACCAAGACATGAATAGCCTTTGACTGAGTGCCATCTACATGAGGACTTCACATTAAGAGCTAAAGGGAGATATGGAAGAAAGCACAGTGAGAGGTTCTGTCTTTACAGGAGTTTATGACCAAATAGAGAATGGATCTATGTATGGGAATGGTGTAAGGCCTTTGCTCTGCTTTCTATTGAATATTTGGATCTCATCTCTTCAGCCCCCACTGTGCTTAACATCCCTTTATTGAGGGCCTGCTGTATTTTTGCCCCTCAATAAAAGGATGTTAAATGCATTAAAGAAACAAATTAGTGTGGGGAGTAATTCAGCATTAAGCCCTACATACCACAGGACAGAGCTTATTCCAAGGACAGTTAATGCATTGCTCACAAAGAGATGGTGAAATTTGATGGTTCACTGACCATCAACATAGCAGTAGCTCTTACCCTTTGATGAGGTCATCTGCTCTTTGAGAATATGAAACCTGTGACCACTCAGACCAGAAAAATGCATGAATGCACGTGTAGACTCACTTTGGAGTGCAACTTACTCTTCCTGTGGATTCCCAAAATGTCCATTGTCCTCTGGTTAGGAACCCCTGCTCTACCAGGTAGTTGTTATGACTCAGGCACTGTGGGCAGTCTACCCTGGGTGCTGTGAGAGGCCACAAGAAAGTATTTATCCTGAGTTGGTGATTTAGAGGAGGCTTCTTGGAGAGGTGAAAATTGACACAGAAACCTAAAGGATTAGAAGAATAATCATACTAATAATAAGTCTAAGACATCATTCATAGAGACCTTTTGACTCCACTGTTGAAAATGATATCCTATTTTTTATATGACTCTTTCTCCATTTTTTATAGCACTGGCACAATCTGTCATTGTGTTATTTGTTTTATTCATGTATTTATTACCAACCCCCCACCTAGATATGAGCCATGAAGGTAAGTGAGTTTTGTTTATTGTATTCACTGCTGTGCCCTCAGTATCTGAAACAATGCTGATGAACATTCTCAGTTATTTGCTAAATGGACAAGGGGTTCTTAAGCAGATGAAAGAGCTTGAACTCAAGCAGAGAGGCATGATGGAGTACAGGGACCCTATGAACAACTCAGTGTATCTAGAGGATAATATGTAAAAATGAGAGTGAAGGCAGATGAGGCTGAAGAGGAAGCGGGGGACAGGTTATGGAGGACCTTGTTAAGGCATCTGAACTCTTGAGAATTCAACTGTGGAGGGCAAATTCATATAGTCATTCATGAGGATAAGAGCCTAACTTGGAAAAGAACTGAAAGTAGGAACAAAGCAGGATAAAGGAAGTCCAATACAGTCTTAAGATAGCATATTCTGTCATAAGAACCCCACAGCTGCTTCTTGCCCTTGACTCTGGTTTGGATCTCTATGGGCTGGCATTTTGCACTTAAACTCCATTAATAAAATGATGATGATGATGCTAAAGGTAATCCTTGAATCAGGCATTGTGCCAAGCTGTGCACATGGATTTTTGTCATTTCATCCTCACAACTACATTATGAAGGAGGCGCTATTATATTGTAATCCCATGAAGTAGATAAGGACATCGAAAGGTGAAGCAGTGTCTTCAATGTCACATGTCACCAAGTCAAAGAGTAAGAACTTGAAACTAGGCCATCTGAATCCAGAGTCCAGTTCTGACTGGGTACCTCTTCTCCTTCCCTGCTAGTAGACTTCTGACTTCCCTGCTAGTAGTCTGCCTTCAGGCTCTGCCTCTGGTCTTGAACAGACTCAGAGCCACACCAATGGGCTGAAGGTGAAGTCGCTCAGTCGTGTCCGACTCTTTGCAACCCCGTGGACTGTAACCCACCAGGCTCCTCCGTCCATAGGATTTTCCAGGCAAGAATACTGGAGTGGGTTGCCATTTCCTTCTCCAGGGGATCTTCCCAACCCAGGGATCGAACCCAGGTCTCCCACATTGGAGGCAGAAGCTTTAACCTCTGAACCACCAGGGCCATCCTCAATACCTTAGCATTGACCCAGAAGCCTTTCTAGCCAACTCTTGTTCTCAGTTCAGTTCAGTCACTTAGTCGTGTCCGACTCTTTGTGACCCCATGGATTGCAGTACACCAGGCCTCCCTGTCCATCACCAACTCCTGGAGTTTACTCGTACTCATGTCCCTTGAGTTGGTGATGCCATACAACCATCTCATCCTCTGTTGTCCCCTTCTCCTCCCACCTTCAATATTTCCCAGCATCAGGGTCTTTTCAAATGAATCAGGTCTTCGCATCAGGTGGCCAAAGTATTGGAATTTCAGCTGCAGCATCAGTCCTTCCAATGAATATTCAGTACTGATTTTCTTTAGGATGGACTGGTTGGATCTCCTTGCAGTCCGGGGACTCTCAAGAGTCTTCTCCAACACCACAGTTCAAAAGCATCAATTTTTCAGTGCTCAGCTTTCTTTGTAGTCCAACTCTCACATCCATACATGACTACTGGAAAAACTCTTGTTCTGGTCTGTGATAAATCAACATCACACAAAGAATTTAATCCAATCCTTAATGGCATTCAACAGTGGATCCTCTAGAGGTAGTTTGAGTGGATTAGAAATTATCTGGGCCAAATCTTGCTTTCAAATCAGTATTGATGTTGTCACTTTAAGTGACTTGTTGACAGAAACAGTATGTTTGATTAGCTTGGTCTGAGACTTTTCTGTTAAAGTGGATACCAGCCTGTGGCAGGGAAAATACTAAATAGGAACTGGAGACTCTCTGGAAATGTTTTATGAATCAGCTTGTATTGCAATGAATATGTAAGGAAGTAATTATGATAACTATGTCAATATCACAGTTAGCCAAGTCTATGCCCAACCAGTAATACTGAAGAAGCTGAAGTTGAATGGTTTTGTGAAGACCTACAAGACCTTTTAGAACACCCAAAAAAGATGTCCTTTTCATTATAGGGGACTGGAATGCTAAAGTAGGAAGTCAAGAAACACCTGGAGTCACAGGCAAATTTGGCCTTGGAATGCGGAATGAAGCAGGGCAAAGACTAATAGAGTTTTGCCAAGAAAATGCACTGGTCATAGCAAACACCCTCTTCCAACAACACAAGAGAAGACTCTACACATGGACATCACCAGATGGTCAACACCGAAATCAGA
>SJYT01001140.1:0-25795 GCA_006410635.1 Cephalophus harveyi | reverse complement strand
AAAAAAAAAATCTGACACTGTTTCCACTGTTTCTCCCTCTATTTTCCATGAAGTGATGGGACTGGATGCCATGATCTTCATTTTCTGAATGTTGAGCTTTAAGCCAACTTTTTCACTTTCATCAAGAGGCTTTTTAGTTCCTCTTCACTTTCTGCCATAAGGGTGGTGTCATCTGCATATCTGAGGTTATTGATATTTCTCCTGGCAATCTTGATTCCAGCTTGTGCTTCTTCCAGCCCAGCATTTCTCATGATATACTATGCATAGAAGTTAAATAAGGAGGGTGATAATATACAGCCTTGACATACTCCTTTTCCTATTTGGAACCAGTCTGCTGTTCCATGTCCAGTTCTAACTGTTGCTTCTTGTCCTGCATATAGATACACTACCACGTTTAAAATAGATAGCTAGTGGGAACCTGCTCTAAAGCACAGGTTGCTCAGCTCAGCGCTCCGTGATGACCTAGATGGGTTGGACGGAGAGAGTGGGAGGAGGTCAGAGGAGGGATATATGCATCCATATAGCTGATTCACTTCGCTGTACAGCAGAAACTAACATAACATTGTAAAATAACCATCCCTCCTAAAAAAAAAGTTAAAAGGAACACATATATTGAAATTTTTAAGATACATTTTTATTCAAAAGGCCAAAATGAAAACAGTGAATTAGAAACGTGGATTTTTTGCTTGAAGCAAATGGGAGTATTTTAACTAACTTTGAGACTGTCTTAGTGAGTCAGCAGAAAGACAAGATAGGTGGGCAAAAAACAAAAAACAAAAACTGTCCTCTGTCTCTTTTCAGAGAAAATTTGACTTTTGAAAACATAATGAGACAGAGGGTTTGAGGAGTCTTATACTGGTAGGATATGTATCTACATTTTATAATATTGCGAGCAGTTGAGAATAAGCCTTTTGAGTTAGACAGCCTTGGTTTGCATCTTGGTATGCTTCCTTCTTACCTATAATCACAGACGAGTTTACTGAATCTCTCTAGAAACTAATAAAGCCAACATTTCTGATAGGCCATCACGGGACTTAAGCACAGTAATTCATATGAGGCACTTTTTAATCACACTCGGTTTCATCAAAACTTCAAATGATAGGTATTGTCATTTTATTAACATTATTGTATATCAATTTTGACTAATTTATATTATTTAGTGATAGAGATGCTATAGGTAAAGACATAACTAAGACAAAAACATTATGGTTTGGAATCAAAGACAAAAACCTGACGATAAAGAAGTAGAAATCATCATTCTAATTTAGATTTTACATGTAAAATTTACAAACAGGTTTTTAAGCATCCAAACATTTACTGTTTAGGAATAAAAACTGTAAACAATCTTCATAAATTTCAGCTGTATCATTGACAAAGTGCTTACATCTGCAGATTATTGAATGTCAACTCAAGAAATTGAGTTCATTTATCATCATGATATTTATTGGCATAACTGCCTTTTTCTGATGCCTGTTACACAAAAGCTAAACCACTTAGTCCCCTTCTAGTCCCCAGCTGTGGATGAAGACCTTCCCCTTGGTCAGCTCTGTGATAAGTCAGCCAAATGCAGTAAATGGACAGTTGGACATCAAGTCAACTTCTCTCACTCTATGCTCTGATTCTAGAAACTGACCTCTTTTGTGATTCCTTACTGACCTCTTCACGTAATTTCTGCAAAAGAAATTTCTTCTGTGGATTGAAGCTTAGATAATAAAACAGTCCTTTACGTAGTTTCCTGCTCCAGTGTTTTACAAGTCTGTTTAAGGTGCTGAGATAATGTTCTGGAATTCTAGCACCAATCCCAGCCAGTCCTTCAGTGCATCCCCATAAGTGTCATTGATAATTTTCCTTTGCCAAAGTTTGAAAATGTGCAGACATTCCCCTCCCTACAATGTTCATTTTACATTCCAATCAGAATTCTTTCCTTTTGCCTACTGAAAATCATATTCCTGACAGCATGGCGTTCTCTCAAGACTTTTCTCATTCTGAAGCCCCTGATCCCTGAGGTCTGATCCTTGTCTGCATCAGGAGAGATCTAGTCCTTTCCTGGTTGTTGCCTCAGATGTGTGTCTGTGTGTGTGTTTATGTGTGAATGTGTTCGGTCATGTCTGACTCTTTGTGATCTGATTCCAAGGACTGTTGCCTACCAGTCTCCCCTGTCCGTGGAATTTTCAAGCAAGAATACTGGACTGGGTTGCCATTTCCTAATCTAGGGCATCTTCCCAACTCAGAAACCAAATCCATGTCTCTGACATAGCTGAAACAAGTAAATGCTTCACTGCATCCCAGCCTGTATTGTAACAACATATGGGTTGCTCAGTCAGAGGGGTGCAAAGGAAAATATATATCCCAGTGTATCTGACTGATAGCCATGCTGGGCCCCATCAGTAACTCTGCAAGAGAGGTAATCTCCAGGGGGGTTATGCTCCAGGGGGCACCCTAGAAGAAGACATTTAAGACCTATGGCACTGAAAAGGATTCAGGCCGTCTTAAAAACATGGCACAGAGGCAGTCAGGAGGGTACATCTGCAGTATTGTCCTTAGTATTGGACAATCTGGGATTACATAAAACCACTGCTATCCCCCTGCTGTCTGACAGCAGTCAGTTGTCTCAGAGTGTCACTGCTCTGAGTGACAAATTCCTCATCTATAAACAAATAGGAAAAGGAGTCCGTCAAGGCTGTATATTCTCACCCTGCTTATTTAACTTATATGCAGAGTACATCATGAGAAATGCTGGACTGGAAGAAACACAAGCTGGAATCAAGATTGCCGGGAGAAATATCAGTCACCTCAGATATGCAGATGACACCACCCTTATGGCAGAAAGTGAAGAGGAAGCTGCGATTCATGGGGTCGCAAAGAGTCGGACACGACTGAGCGACTGAACTGAACTGAACTGAAACATGAGGGTAGAAATCTACGTCACTGGGGGTGAAGTTTAAAGATGAAATAATTTATGAGGACCTGTCACAATTTAAGTACACAAAACATCAGGGATAATGATAATAATAATGAAACAGCTATGGGTATAACTTGGGTACTATTATCAGACTGGAATATCTTTCTTACCAAGACAGTTTTCTTCCTTCCACATTCCTTTCACATAATCTCCCAAGGACATAGATTGTCAATGTATGAATTTTTATTCTTCAAGTCTTCCTTTGAACTTGGGTTCAACCAAATTCTTTCTGCACACAAATACTGAGGGGCACTATTTTCCCAGGACCATCATCCCATTCTTCAGCTTCCTTTAGCAGCCTCCAAAGGGAGAGAGACCACTTGCTACAGAAGCTTGAAGTTTCACATTGCTCCCTGGAGAATTGAAGGTTGGTGATTCAAAGAAAATCATGCTGCATGTGGTAAGTGCCAAAAATGAATATGCATTTGATATAAAAATTTTAAAGCAAACAGAGTTGCTAAAGCTGTAATAATGGTCCGTAGAAGAAATATGTATAAACATGCATTATTTATTTGACATTTAGTCCTTTGCAAAGTGATTCAACGTTTCAGAGCCTAAAAATATTGTGTAATTTATTTAATATTTATATAGCAATTTACATTTGTTAAAATCTTCTGGGACATTTATTACCTTTTGATTTATACTTGCCCGGTGTACAACCTCCTTCTTACATATTAAAAGCAAACTCTAAAATTGATCACTTTTTCCACCTCCATATGTTGTCGTGTGATGAATTACAGTAAGATTAAATACTCAATAGTTCTGTAGCTTGTCAGACTCTAATACAAGCTAGCTACAGCCTGAAGGAAACAGACCAGCATTCAGGGTCATGGCATTCCTCTCTAGACTTTATTTAGTCAATGCCCCTTCCTTTGACAGCATTTGAGCATTTGATTCTCTACCTGATGCTTCTAGCTGAATGCATAAGGATGAGAGAAAACTGAGTAGCTTAAATATTCAATAAATTCAACTTTTTCTGGTAAACCTGGATGGTTCAAAGCATAATTAATAATCTTTCAGTTATCAAGCATCCATCTAAGCTTTTAGAATACATCTTAATTTGAATAGCTTCATTTCAGGCTATTAAACTACAATATTCAATACTTGGTCCAAAGCAGAATACAGTGAATGAACACAGGGCATCTGTGTATTAAGGTGACCTTACCTACATCCCTTTTTCTATCTATAGCATAATCAAGATACTTGATGAATCTGGCTTTTGAATCAAGGAGGCAGATATAAACTTTCCAAAAGCACCACTGATCTGGCATTTCTTGGAGAGCATTGGTAGAACTAAGCTATGAATCACTTCCCTCAATACTACGTCAGTCGGTGATAAGAAATCACAGACCAAGGCAATGCACAGACTACCACTATAATGTAGTCTATCATTTGACTGATTATCCTAACTCAAATGTTAAGTTAAAGAACATCTTTAGAAATTGCTGGTATTTGATTCTGTTGATTAATATAAACATAAAGTTACTGTTTCTCAATAGGAATAACATATTCAGGAGACTCTTTTTATATGGATGCTAATCTTATTAGAAATAAAATACTAAATGCCTCATATATGCTGCATCACTGAGTAATTTATAAATTGTCTCTCTTCCCTAGAAGGTACAGGAGAGAGCAAAGCAGCATTGGCATAAATCAACAAAACCTGCGTTGGAATACTGACTCTGGCACTTTCTAGTTGCAATACTGTTGAGCTTCAATTTTGTCTTCTATAAAATGGAGCTAATAATACACACCTCACAGAGTTATTGTGAGAATTCATTTAAGTAAATGAAACGACTAATATGCAAAGTGATAACGTAACTTGCCTGAGGTCTCCTTGCCAGGAAAGATGCTACATAGATTTAATTTCTGTCTTTGACATTAAGTAAGTGCCTCTTGAACTACATATCATCGGTGCTGAAAATAGTACACAATAAACTGTTATGTACTCGACTATTTCTGTATAGAATCTTGTGCACTGACTATTACATTCAAACATTTATAAATCTCATGCATTTAAATTTTCCGTCATGGGTGTATAAATATTCTACTTTGAATACTAAAATAGAGAGAAGGAGCTCCTCCAGGTTGCAAGAACACTACAAAAGCCAGATTCAAAGGAGATCCAGCCCTTTCTATCATGCAATGCTTTTGAAATAGGTCCAAAAATTATTCTATTCTCCTCTCCCCTAAAGGTGGAATCTGATCCCCTTTACCTTGAACAAGAACTACACTGAATGATTTGCTTCTAATGAGTAAAACATGGTGGAGACACAGTGTGGGAGACTTCAGAGACTAGATCACGAAAGGCACTGCCTTTTCTGACCCCTTTCTGAGATCACTCTCCCTGGGGACAGTCAGCTGCGGAATCACGCAGCCGTAAGGAGAGGTTCCGTGTGGCAAAGAAATGCCCAGCAGCAAACATGGAACTGAGGCTTCCTGCCTACATCCCTGTCAGAGGACTATTTTGGTACCAATCAATTTCAGTCAAGCTTTCAGATGATGGGAACCCAGGCCAACAAGTTGACTACATCATGATGAAAGAACCTGAGCCAGAACCATCCAACAAATTTGCTTTGGAGTTTCTGACCCACAGAAAATGTGACAGAATAAATGTTTATCATCTTAGGCAATGGAGCGCTATGGCAATCTGTTTTGTAGCAATAGATAACTAATACACTGAAACTCTAAAAGTTGCTCACAGAAAAATGAAAGTCGCTCAGTCATTTCTGACTCTCTGTGACCCCATGGACTATACAGTCTGAAGAATTTTCCAGGCCAAAATACTGGAGTGGGTAGCCTTTCCCTTCTCCAGGGGATCTTCCCAACCCAGGGATCAAACCCAGGTCTCTCACAGAAATATGTCACCTAAGTCTTCTGCCTCTTTTTAAAGTGTAAGAAAGAACCATATTGAAATCCTTTTGAAATCTGTATCCCATAAGAAATCAGTTTTAATGAATCCAGTAGAAGTTTTCAAGTAGTATTAAGGGATATAACTTATCCAAGCCAGGAACTGGGCGGGGGATGTCATGTGATAATCATTTGGGGATCAGATGGTAGTCTGGGGGAAAGCTGCTGCTGCTGCTGCCAAGTCGCTTCAGTCGTGTCCGACTCTGTGCGACCCCACAGATGGCAGCCCATTGGGCTCCGCCATCCCTGGGATTCTCCAGGCAAGAACACTGGAGTGGGTTGCCATTTCCTTCTCCAATGCATAAAAGTGAAAAGTGAAAGTGAAATTGCTCAGTTGTGTCTGACTCAGCGACCCAATGGACTGCAGCCCACCAGGCACCTCCGTCCATGGGAGTTTCCAGGCAAGAGTACTGGAGTGGGGTGCCATTGCCTTCTCCCCTGGGGGAAAGCAGTGCAGTGCTTTTTAGAAATGAGGTGGGAGAACATGAGCAATAGTAAATTTTAAATGTTCTTTTCAGATCCCAAATGAATCAGTTCCCCCAGAAGACAAGAGAACTGAAGCAAGACTCATAGTCTTGACTTGAACAATGAGGCAGATCATAAATTCACGAGTAGAAACTTCTATCAGAACTCAGGCTTCCACCAACTCCAAGTGCTTGGGGAGTGAAATTCAGTTTTGTATCAATAGATTGTGCATACAGTTCCTACAAGCAAACACAGAACCTTCCTATGGAGGGAATGTTGCTGCTGCACTTCAGAGTGCATACAGATGGCACTCTCTTTAGATGACCCTGAGTCATGTGTAACAGTTGTGCTCCTTTCCTCAGCTGGAATCTAATCTTTTAGACTTAGATTTCCAATCCCAGCTATGGAAGAAAAAGAATAGTTCCCTCTATAATTTGCTTAACCATCTTAACTTAGTCTATGAGATATTTTCAAGAGGAAGAAACTGTAGAATAAGATAGCTGCTTAATAATATCTATTAATATTAGTATTAGTAGTGATAGGCATTTTAAGATAAGGATAAAATTTTAGTACCTTCTGTCTTCAGCATGTTTTACCTTTCTCAGTTCTATTCATCTCTCATTAGAAACATATGTACTTAATCCTATCACATATTCTGGGCATATCGTAGGCACTAAAGTGACTTAGGTCCATCTAGTCAAGGCTGTGGTTTTTCCAGTGATCATGTATGGATGTGAGAGCTAGATTGTAAAAAAAGCCGAGTGCTGAAGAACTAATGTTTTGAACTGTGGTGTTGGAGAAGACTCTTGAGAGTCCCTTGGACTGCAAGGAGATCCAACCAGTCCATCCTAAAGGAGATCAGTCCTAGGTGTTCACTGGAAGGACTGCTGTTGAAGCTGAAACTCCAATACTTTGGCCACCTGATGAGAAGAGCTGACTCATTGGAAAAGACCCTGATGCTGGGAAAGATTGGAGGTAGGAGGAGAAGGGGATGACAGAGGATGAGGTGGTTGGATGGCATCACCAATGCGATGGACATAAGTTTGAGTAGGCTCTGGGAGTTGGTGATGGACAGGGAAGCCTAGTGTGCTGCAGTCAATGGGGTCGCAAGGAGTCAGACATGACTGAGTGACTGAACTGAACTGAAGGAAAAGAATATATATACCCATAGATGAAATGCTAATTGGAGTATTGTATTTCTTTGATGAAAGCATCATCCTCTTTGATCTGCAGTATAATGAGCTTTATTTGGAACAACAAAGAATTCCATAAAAACTGAATAAGTGATTTAAACAGTAACATGAGCATCAAATTATTGTTCTTTCTGCAGGAAGGGTAAGAAGAAAAAGCAACATCACCTTTTTTGAAAAAGGAGATGACCTTTCTAACTAAAAGAGCAATATTTGGGAGTTAACATACTTGAAAATGGGTAATTTCAATGATTGATTTTTGACAAATTATAAAGATCTGGCCTCTTCTCTTCATTATAAAAAAATTAAATCTAAGTTTCCATTAGCTTGCTTTCTGCTCTAACACTTATATTAATAGAATAATGTAACTACAATTCCTATTATTTCTTCTCTTTTAAAAGACAGAGAGAGACACTGAATGTGTCTGATGGTTCATGCTTTAACAATAGCATTTACAACAGTATAGGAGAAATATGAGTAATTTCTTCAGTGTAGACAGACCACCCACTCCAGTATTCTCGGGCTTCCTTTGTGGCTCAGCTGGTAAAGAATCTGCCTGCAATGTGGAAAACCTGGGTTCCATTCCTGGGCTGGGGATCCCTGGGTTGGAAGATCCCCTGGAGAAGGGAAAGGCTACCCACTCCAGTATTCTGGCCTGGAGAATTCCATGGACTGTATAGCCCATAGGGTTGCAAAATGTCGGACATGACTGAGCAACTTCCACTTCACTTCAGACAGGACAGCAGGGGTTAAAGGTCCAAGACTAGGGTATAGGTTTTAGGGGAAAAAAAACATAAGTGCTTTGTATATTGTATATCCACCTACTCATAACCAAAGATGAAGAGCCTGTATATTATCAAGTAATCTAATTTAGTCCAGTAAAAGATTAAGCTGGATTTTGTGGACAATGTCCACTAAGCTAATAAAGAATATTTCTATTTTCCTGACCTCGCCTCCTGCATTTCTTCCCTGGGACCTGACCTGGAATGACGGATGGTAGTTATTGAGCACTAAGGCCTCTAGGTAATAAACTCAGTGCAACTCAACAAACCCATTTTAATGAACTTCCTCTGGAAAGATTTAACAGTAAATTTTGATCTCTTATTGTCATTGCTCCATTCTTAATAACTTCATCTCCAACTGATGCAGTAAATGTCAAACAGGAATTACAGTTGAAAAGGTTCATATTAAGTAGATACATGCATTTATATATGCTATGCACACACACAATGCTAAGTATATCTTTTTCCTGAGTCTAATAAAGTTCTCATTTCTTACCTTTCTAAATGACATTTCAAATTATTGACAAAGGATAAAAGAGGGATTGAGGGTCACTGCTTCATCAACTTGGGTGAGTTTGAATTATAATAAGTAGGTCTTAGGTAGGTACTACAATAAGGTTTAGACAGGTTTCAAAGTTGCTTTATCACATACAGTAGAGTAATTAAAGATGTTCCTTAGTGCTGCCTCAAGGCAATAGATGATTCATAAAAAGACACATTTTGTCTCTTGTTTTTATTTTAATTTTGAAAATAAGTGTGAAATATAGAGATTACTAGGCCACCTGATGCTAAGAGCTGACTCATTCAAAAAGACCCTGATGCTGGGAAAGACTGAGGGCAGGAAGAGAAAGGGGACGACAGAAGATGAGATGGTTGGATGGCATCACCGACTCAATGGACATGAGTTTGAGTAGACTCCTGGAGTTGCTGATGGACAGGGAGGCCTGGTGTGCTGCAGTCCATGGGGTCACAAAGAGTTGGACACGACTGAGTGACTGAACAAAATTAAACTGAGGAGAAATTGACTCGGAAAATGTTGAAGTTTGTGTTTGTGTTGTTTTGATGCTTTTAGTTTTTTTTTTTTTTCCCATTAATTAGCAAGGAAAATTTCTCAGTGAAATACCCTTGAGTTCTTGAGAGTGACCACACTGATGTTTATTATTTCAGCAACTTTTCTTTCTTTCACATACCCATTCTAGTTTATCACTGAGCACAACTGACTTGATCTGCAAAGTACAACTCCAGTCCATTCGCTTCTATCACAGGGTTCCATATCATGGTTCAAGTCCCCATTCTCTCTCACATGGATACTATGATACCTCCAATTTGGGCTTTCTGCTTTTTTTTTCCTTCTTTTCTTACCTGCCAAAACCCATTGCCCACATGATAGCCAGAATGAGATTTTCCGAATATAAATTCGGATCATGCTCCTTCTGTTCTGAATCCTGTTGGTGACTTTCACATGGCTAACAATGCCCTCCATGTCCCACACCTTTACGATGTCTCAAATTCCATACCCTCTCACTCAGAAAGACCCTCCATCGCATTCCCCAGTTAAATTTGCCATTCTTATTCTCTTTCAAACATTCCTTATCCCATTAGTCTAAGTGTTTTCATAGGTTTTTTTATTATCTGGGAACAAAGTTAAGCATTTTTCAAATATATAGTTTGTGGTTTGTCTCCAAGCCTGCAACATAAATACCATAAGAGTAAGAACCTCATCTGACTAGGTGAGTGCTATATTCCCAGCCCCTTGTACAGTGGTTGGCACAGTAACTAACATGTGCTCAATTAATGACAGACGTTGCTGATTTTTACAGCAGTTTTCAATTGTGGCATATTCATTTCAGAAAAAAAAAATGTGAATAACCCCAAAAGTGATATTTATACTAATAATCCTAAAGGGAAAAATAAAGAAAAAATATTTTTTCCAGAAATATATTTACTATGCCAGGGCCTAAACTAGAAAAGCAAACACTTCTATTTTAAACATATAAAAATGAAAGAATGTCTTTTCCATTGCTATAGATTATTGTATATAAATACATATATATATACACNGCAGGGTGACAATATACAGCCTTGACCTACTCCTTTCCTGATTTGGAATCAGTCTGTTGTTCCATGTCCAGTTCTAACTGTTGCTTCCTGACCTGCATACAGGTTTCTCAAAAGGCAGGTCGTGTGGTCTGGTATTCCCATCTCTTGAAGAATTTTCTATTGTTTATTGTGATCCACACAGTCAAAGGCTTTGGCATACTCAATAAAGCAGATGTTTTCTGGAACTTTCTTGTTTTTTCAATAATCCAACGGATGTTGACAATTTGATCTCTGCTCCCTCTGCCTTTTCTAAATCCAGTTTGAACATCTGTAAGTTCACAGTTCATGTACTGTTGAAATCTGGCTTGGAGAACTTTGAGCATTACTTTACCTGTCTCTTATACACATCTAGATGTGTATAAGAGACAGTATACACACATACCAAAATGTCATAATGTTATAATATGTGATAAAATAAGATGTAGCAATATCATTATCATGAACCACATAAAAGTCTATTAGATTATAATTTTTAGCATATCAAATCATATTTTCAGTAAGACTTTGACTATATAAAATATATTTTCACATTGATAGAATATAACAAAAATAGAAATAAATGAAAATAATTTTATTGATTGATACTATAATAGCAGATTTTATTTTCTATTTCTAAAGTTATTTTTAATATAGGTGGTATACTGTTTTTCTAGAAAGATGTCTAATATATAAGGAATAAATAATGTGAGTGGGGAAACTGTGATGAGATGGTTACATTTAGAATATCAACTTACAACAAGCCAGCTTTCTATAACAAGTGTTTTTTGGCTTGGGCCCATACCTTTGCCTCCATGGTTTAGATTTTTGACAGACTAAGATTCTATTTTTCTAGTAGTCACGTATAGATGTGAGAGCTGGACCATAAAAAAGACAGTGTAGAAGAATTGATGCCTTCAAATTGTGATGCTGGAGAAGACACTTGAGAGTTCCTTTGACAGCAAGGAGATCAAATCTAGGAGATTAATCCTAAAGGAAATCACTCCTGTATATTCATTGGAAGGACTGAGGCTGAAGCTGAAGCTCCAATACTTTGGCCACCTGATGCAAAGAACTGACTCATTGGAAAAAGACCCTGATGCTGGGAAAGATTGAGGGTAGAAAGAGAATATGGTGACTGAGGATGAGATGGTTGGATGGCATCACTGACTCAATGGACATGAGTTTGATTAAACACCAGGAAATAGTGAAGGACAGAAAAGCCTGGCACGCTGCAGTCCAGGGGGTTGCAAAGAATCAGGCATGACTTAGTGACTGAACAAAAACAAGTTTCAACTGAAAGTAAACTGGAAAATTGTTTGGTTTCCCCTTAATCTTGCTCACTTATAAAAGGACATTATGCTAAATTACTCACTTAGGGAGCTTGTAGGGCAATCTGCAATACCCACTTTAGAGGTTTATTTTGAAATACTTCATTTGGCTTAGAGAATTTTAATATGTTCCTTTAAATTATTGGTTTAACATGAGTTTCTATATTTCTCTAATTTTAGAAGGATTGACAGAATTCAATTCCAGTCTGTAGAGTTAACAAATTCACTCATTCTGTGTTCTCTGATATATCTGTTTTTTTGTTCCCTATATATTTGCTACTTTCAGACATAGTTCAATATAATTACAGCATTCAGAAGCAGTTCACAAGGCTTTGGTCCATTGCTCATATCTCAGCAGATCTTTGAAGAAGTAAATTAGTCCCAGCTGCATATCTCCTCAGAAATATCGTTCGTATACATGTACTCAGATTTATAATTGAATACTTTAAAAATAAAGAGTGTTTTATTAACATAAAACCTTTTATATTTTCTAATTGCCAAGGTGAAGAAGAGAAAATTCAGGTTTTCTCAGAGCTTCAAATTAACTTAAAGAGGAAATGCACAACTATGAGAAATAACGTCTTCAGCTCAGTTTAGTTTGGTCACTCATTCATGTCCGACTCTTTGTGACCCTATGAACTGCAGCACACCAGGCCTCCCTGAGCATCAGCAACTCCCAGGGACCACCCAAACTCACGTCCATTGAGTCAGTGATGCCATCCAGCCATCTCATCCTGTTGTCCTCTTCTCCTCCTCTCAATCCTTCCCAGCATCAGGGGCTTTTCCACTGAGTCAGTTCTACTCATCAAGTGGCCAAAATATCAGAGTTTCAGCTTCAACATCAGTCCTTCCAAAGAATGTTCAAGATTGATTTCCTTTAGGATGGACTGGTTGGATCTCCTTGCAGTCCAAGTGACTCTCAAGTCTTCTCCAACACCACAGTTCAAAAGCATCAATTCTTTGGTGCTCCACTTTCTTTATAGTCCAAGTCTCACATCCATACATGACCCCTGGAAAAACGATAGCTTTGATTAGATGGACCTTTGATGGCAAAGTAATGTCTCTGCTTTTTAATATGCTGTCTATTTAATACACTGTCTAGGTTGGTCATAACTTTTCTTCCAAAGAGCAAGCGTCTTTTAATTTCATGGCTACAGTCACCATCTGCAGTGATTTTGAGCCCCCCCAAAATAAGGTCTCTCACTGTTTCCATTATTTTCCCATCTATTTGACATGAAGTGATAGGAACAGATGCCATGAACGTAGTTTTCTGAGTGTTGAATTTTAAGACAACTTTTGCACTCTCCTCTTTCACTTTCATCAAGAGGCTCTTTAGTTCTTCTTTGCCTTCTACCTTAAGGGTAGTGGCATCTGCATATCTGAGGTTATTGATATTTCTCTGGCAATCTTGATTCCAGTTTGTGCCTCTTCCAGCCCAGCATTTCTCATGATGGACTCTGTGTATAAGTTAAATAAGCAGGGTGACAATATACAGCCTTGACCTACTCCTTTCCTGATTTGGAATCAGTCTGTTGTTCCATGTCCAGTTCTAACTGTTGCTTCCTGACCTGCATACAGGTTTCTCAAAAGGCAGGTCGTGTGGTCTGGTATTCCCATCTCTTGAAGAATTTTCTATTGTTTATTGTGATCCACACAGTCAAAGGCTTTGGCATACTCAATAAAGCAGATGTTTTCTGGAACTTTCTTGTTTTTTCAATAATCCAACGGATGTTGACAATTTGATCTCTGCTCCCTCTGCCTTTTCTAAATCCAGTTTGAACATCTGTAAGTTCACAGTTCATGTACTGTTGAAATCTGGCTTGGAGAACTTTGAGCATTACTTTACTAGCATGTGAGATGCGTTCAATTATGTAGTAGTTTGAACTTTTTTTGGCATTGCCTTTGTTTGGGATTGGAATGAAAACTGACCTTTTCCAGTCTTGTGGCCACTGCTGAGTTTTCCAAATTTGCTGACATATTGAGTGCACCACTTTAACAGCATCATCTTGTAGGATTTGAAATAGCTCAACTGGAATTCCATCACCTTCACTAGCTTCGTTCATAGTTATGCTTCCTAAGGCCTACTTGACTTTCTATTCCAGCATGTCTGGCTCTGGGTGAGAGATCACACCATCATGATTATCTGGGTTATGAAGATCTTTTTTGTATAGTTCTTCTGTGTATTCTTGCAACCTCTTCTTAATAGCTTCTGTTAAGCCCTTACAATTTCTGAAAAGGCAAAAATATAGGGCACTGAAAGATGAACTCCCCAGGTTGGTAGGTGCCCAATATGCTACTGTAGATCAGTGGAGAAATAACTCCAGAAAGAATGAAGAGATGGAGTCAATGCAAAAACAGGACTCAGCTGTGGATGTGACTGGTGATGGAAGTAAAGTCTGATGCTCTAAAGAGCAATACTGTATAGGAATCTGGAATGTTAGGTCCATGAATCAAGGCAAATTGGCAGTGGTCAAACAAGAGATGACAAGAATGAATGTCAACATTTTAGGAATCAGCGAACTAAAATGTACTGGAATGGGGGAATTTAGCTCAGATGACCTTTATATCTACTACTGTAGGCAAGAATTCCTTAGAAGAAATGGAGTAGCCTTCATAGTCAATGAACGAGTGTGAAACGCAGTACTTGGATGCAATCTCAAAAATGACAGAATAACTTCTGTTCCTTTCCAAGGCAAACCATTCAGTATCACAGTAATCCAAGTCTATGTCCTGACCAGTAATGCTGAAGAAGCTGAAGTTGAATGGTTCTATGAAGACCTATAAGCCAAATAACAGCCAAAAAAAGATGTACTTCTTGTTATGGGGGACTCAAATGCAAAAGTAGGAAATCAAGAAATACGTGGAGTAGCAGGCAGATTTGGCCTTGGAGTACAGAATGAAGCAGGGCAAAGGCTAATAGAGTCTTGCCAAGAGAACACATTGGTCATAGCAAACACCNCTTCTTGTTATGGGGGACTGAAATGCAAAAGTAGGAAATCAAGAAATACGTGGAGTAGCAGGCAGATTTGGCCTTGGAGTACAGAATGAAGCAGGGCAAAGGCTAATAGAGTCTTGCCAAGAGAACACATTGGTCATAGCAAACACCTTCTTCCAACACCTTCCATGTCTACACATGGACATCACCTGATGGTCAACACTGAAATCAGATTGATTATATCCTTTGCAGCCAAAGATGGAGAAGCACTGTACAGTCAGCAAAAACAAGACCGGGAGCTGACTGTGGCTCATATCATGAACTCCTTATTGCAAAATCCAGACTTAAATTAAAGAAAGTATGGAAAACCACTAGACCATTCAGGTATGACCTAAATAAAATCCCTTGCAATTATATTGTGGAAGTGAGAAATAGATTCAAGGGATTAGATCTGATAGACAGAGTACCTGAAGAACTATGGACGGAGATTCGTGACATTGTACAGGAGGCAGCGATCAAGACCATCCCCAAGAGAAATAAATGAAAAAAGGCAAAATACTTGTCTGAGGAGGTTTACAAATAGCTATGAAAAGCAGAGAAGCCAAAGGTAAAGGAGAAAAGAAAAGATATACCCATTTGAAGGGAGATTTCCAAAGAATAGCAAGGAGAGATAAGAAAGCCTTCCTCAGTGATGAATGAAAGAAATAGAGGAAGATAATAGGATGGGAAAGATAAGAGATCTCTTCAAGAAAATTAGAGATATCAATGCCTTCATGTGCTAGGTAATCAGACAAAATGGTGACAATACTATATTCACAATTGTTACTATAGATATAAACACAGTTACTGTAAATGTCACAATATTTTAGATCATATTTTATGTTGTTTTTCTACTACAGTGCTTAGATTTTTTTTTTTCTCAG
Source organism: Cephalophus harveyi (assembly GCA_006410635.1). Lineage (NCBI taxonomy): Eukaryota > Metazoa > Chordata > Mammalia > Artiodactyla > Bovidae > Cephalophus > Cephalophus harveyi. Next base: position 10,221 of record SJYT01001140.1, on the reverse strand, counting down.
CCCCTGACTTACATACAAAAAACTCAACATAAAATTTTTTATGCCTCTTTCAGCAAATCAGAACTTTGGGTAACAGTGATAAACAATCATTGAATATAATGATGAAAATATATACTATATTAATTACTTGTTGAATAACCATCTCCAATGTGAATGCATAGATATTTACTCCAGATGAGGTGTGCTGTGGAATGCCACAGCTCTGGTTTTTGACCTCTTAACTGTTTCACAATTTGATGCAATGATTATGATGCATTGAAACTCCTTTAAATCTTTGAATACACGGATAATATAATTATGAGTACCATTGATGGCGAAACCAAAAAACATTATTATTTACTGGTAGAAGTTAAGAAATAATAGTAATAGTTAAATTTAATAAAAATAAGCAAGAGAAATCCAAGAATCAGCATGCATTAAGTAATATTATGTGTGACATATTGTACTAAATACTTCTATATGAGTTAATTAATTCTCACCACAATCCTATGGAGTATTATTATTACTCACATTTTATGGATTTGGGAGTCAAAGTTCCAAAAGATCAAGCACTTCTCTTTGAAAGTCACAAATCCAGGCTTGGAATATGGTTATGTATTCAGAATTTCCTATCTAATTTTTGTACAATGGTTCCCTCCTAAGAGCATACACATTGGCCTAAGTGACTAGTTGGAATACTCAAATAAGATGGAGAAAATGACACATGAAAATGATTAAAGTCTTTAGATAATAGTGAATAAAATGTGAGTCAATAATGAGAATTGTATAACCAAAAATTGAAGTTCTCTCAGATGGTAACAACCCAGAACTAAAGTCTAATCAGAGCCACTGTTAGTACATGGGACATTTTTGAGAGAATTTTTTTTATTTTTAAAGTGTTTTTTTCTAGGAAGGTCGAATTGCAGATGTTTCCTGCTTGACAGACCAATTAGAATAGAATTCCCCTTCCAGCAGACCAACTAGAAAAAGATACCCTTCCTCTGTCTTGAGAGTCAGGACACAGGCTTGGATACATAATCATCCGCTTCATTTCTACCCTCTGTATGTACTGTTAAATTGCTTTCACAATGCTTATAACAATGTTTAAACATCTAATCTCTTTTTTTTTTTCTTTAGGTGAATTATTTTTGCAAGTAACACTTTTAACTAGTTAGCCCTTTCCTCAAAGCTTCATGATATGGAGATCAGGTGATATAATTTTGATTCAAACTGATAAGTTAAGAAAATATTAATTACTGAACTAAGAGAGACATCAAGAAACCTAATGTAAACTAAAATGTCCTAAGAAAATGGGATAAATCACTACCCACTTCTGGGTCACATACTATACGTACAATACTTCAACCCACTGTCTATGCTTGCAGCCATAGATATATATATGAAACTCACTCAGTTGTGTCCGATTCTTTGTGACCCCATGGACTGTAGCCCATCAGGATCCTCGGTCCACAGGATTTTCCAGGCAAGAAAATTGGAATAGGTTGCCATTTCCTTCTCCAGGGCATCTTCCCAATCCAGGGATCGAACCCAGGTCCCCCGCATTGCAGGCAGACTCTATCATCTGAGCCACCAGCAAAGCAGTCACTCCACTCTGTCTGAATTAGTAAGGCTGATGGATAAATTTGACATACGGCAAATTTGTCCTCTTCATTCTTCAACTTTAAGAGCCTTTTGGATAATTCTAAGGCTACTCCCCATTAATTACCTAATTTGCTTTTATACAGAAATCTATTTTTTAATATGTCTATTCATTTATATAGTGTATTATTTCGCTATAGCTACCATAACAAAATACTACAGATTGGATGGTTTAAACAAAAATTTTAGTTCTGAAGACTGGAAGTTCAAGATCAAGGTGTTGGCCAATACTATCTTCTGAAGCCTCTGTTCCTGGCTTGCAGATGGCCACCAACTCACTGTGTTTTCACATAGTTTTCTCTGTGTACGTGCATCAGGGATGTATGTCTTTCTTGTAAGGGCACATTACTATGTGGATCAGAATAAACCGTGGAAGATTCTGAAAGAGATGGGAATACCAGACCACCTGACCTGCCTCTTGAGAAATCTGTATGCAGGTCAGGAAGCAACAGTTAGAACTGGACATGGAAGAACAGACTGGTTCCAAATAGGAAAAGGAGTCTGTCAAGGCTGTATATTGTCACCCTGCTCATTTAACTTCTATGCAGAGTACATCATGAGAAACACTGGGCTGGAGGAAGCACAAGCTGGAATCAAGAATGCAGGGAGAAATATCAATAACCTCAGATATGCAGATGACACCACCCTTATGGCAGAAAGTGAAGAGGAACTAAAAGGCCTCTTGATGAAAGTGAAAGAGGAGAGTGAAAAAGTGGGCTTAAAGCTCAACATTCAGAAAACGAAAATCATGGCATCTGGTCCCATCACTTCATGGGAAATCGATGGGGAAACAGTGGAGACAGTGTCAGACTTTATTTTTTTGGGCTCCAAAATCACTGCAGATGGTGACTGAAGCCATGAAATTAAAAGATGCTTACTTTTTAAAAGAAAAATTATGACCAACCTAGATAGCATATTGAAGAGCAGAGACATTACTTAGCCAACAAAGGTCCGTCTAGTCAAGGCTATGGTTTTTCCTGTGGTCATGTATGGATGTGAGAGTTGGACTGTGAAGAAGGCTGAGTGCCAAAGAATTGATGCTTTTGAACCGTGGTGTTGGAGAAGACTCTTGAGAATCCCTTGGACTGCAAGGAGATCCAACCAGTCCATTCTGAAGGAGATCAGCCCTGGGATTTCTTTGGAAGGAATGATGCTAAAGCTGAAACTCCAGTACTTTGGCCACCTCATGCGAAGAGTTGGCTGATTGGAAAAGACTCTGATGCTGGGAGGGATTAGGGGAAGGAGGAGAAGGGGACGGCTGAGGATGAGATGGCTGGATGGCATCATGGACTTGATGGACGTGAGTCTGAGTGAACTCCGGGAGTTGGTGACGGACAAGGAGGCCTGGCATGCTGAGATTCATGGGGTCACAGAGTCGGACACGACTGATCGACTGAACTGAACTGAACTGAAGATTGGATCAGAACTCACCCTAATGGTCACATTGTAACTTAATTACCTCTTTAAAGGTCCTATTTCCAAATAGAGTCACATTCAGAGGTACTGGGGTTAGGGCTTCAAAACAGGAACTTTAAGAGGCACAATCTAGGTCATAGCAGTAGTGTACTCGTTGCACATCTAACGTGATTTTTTTAAATAATTAAGCATATTAAACAAACATTTAATATTCCGTATTTGCTCATTCAATATCTGTAGTCTATGAAGAGCTGATTCTGTTGCTTGTCTCTGCTCACTCTGGCTGCCTGTGCCTCGTTGCTTTGTATGTTTTCTGATTTCTCTTTGTGAGCTCATATTTTTTACAGCTCTATGCATGAGGATTTTTTAACATCTGTGTTTAGATCATGATCTACAAAGAGTATCTCTGATTTTTCTGCTAAGTATCCACTGGCACTAACATATATTAATAGAAGTACCTTAAGACATTCTGTTTGGATACTTTTGAGCCCCTAAAAGTAATATGAATATACCTTCAAAAGCTCCTTGATAGTAGGTCTGCTGATAGTAATTTTCAGTTGATTTAATTTTCAAGGCATGTTTTTCCTATCATACTCACTCTGCTAAGAGGTTTTTAGAGTTTCAAGTTTTATGGAAAAAAGTTTATAATCTCAATTTTTATCATGCTAAGGTCCTAAACTTTATGTCTTATTCCTATTGTTAAAGAGAAGCCTGGCATGCTGCAGTCCATGAGGTTGCAGAGTCGCACAGGACTGAGCAACTAAACAACCCAAAACTCATTAAAAACACGATCTCCTCTACTGGAGACTAGTGGATCATCTGAGAAAAGCTTATCTGTGTCCCCTGGACAGTTTTTCTGTCTTTATTTCTTACACCTTTATGACCTTTATTTCTCTGGCTTTGTCAGTGAGCCCAATGCACGTCTGTAAAGAGTTCTTTCTTTTTTCTTAAATTTCATCTGTGATTTAGTTTTCAATATCAGAAGTATTCCCCTGCACTGGGATGACACAGAGGGGATGGGGAGGGAAGAGGGAGGGGATTCAGGATGGGAAACGCATGTAAACCCATGGCTGATTCATATCAATGTGTGGTCAAAACCACTACAATACTGTAAAGTAATTAGTCTTCAACTAAAAGAAATACATTTTAAAAAAGAAGAAGTATTCCCCTGAATAGCTAGTCTATTAGCAGGAAAAGCAATAAAGTTCACTTTACATTCTGTTTCATTTTTTTCTAATTATTTTGTAAACAAATACATGTATGTTTTAGCTGCATGACTCCCCCTTTCTTCAATTCTGCTAGATAAGAGAATATTCAAGCTTTATAAATGAAAGCCTTAAAGAATTATGAACTCATAGACCACTTGTTATATTTATCCTCTATCTAATAAAGGCATTCCTCATCTAAGCAATTTTTTTTCTTGTTACTTTGAAAAATAACATCTACTGATTTGAACACTCACTGAAAGTTAGACATCTTACTCACTGTTATCTGTATGCTATTTCACTAAATCTTTAAGGAAACTGCAGGGATAATGTTACTATTTCTATTGATAGACATGAAGTTGAGGCTTATTGAAATTTAGTCATTTGCCAGAGATCACAGAGAGTAGATATCTCATACCCTCTTCTAAAATTGGCCATCCTAAATAATCGACTGAATAAAAATACTCAAAAGTGTGTTTATATTTATAAAATTCTTCTGAATTTTGTTCTCTTACAATTTAAGAAGTAGTGATGAGGCTGCTACATGGTTATACTTATTGATATATAAACAACAATACAATGCTTATACTTATGAGCACTATTTCTTGTAAAACCTCATATTTTATTAAAGTCTATGAGTCCAATTTATTGGTAGCACAGTAATCACAAGTGAAGATAATTTAAACATATTTCAATTTAGCTGGCTAAATTCATTTACAAAGGAAATTCACTTGTTGGTTACCTTAACCATTTTTGTTGTTCAATGGAGCAGTTCTCATTTTTAATAAAATGAATCTTAATATATCAGTTGAGATGTTACAATTATCGTTCTAGTTCAAGGTTAAAAAATGCATTCCAAAAAAGGGATGACAAATTATTCTTTGTCTAGTGTATCCCCAACAAGCTTGAATGAAGAACATTCAGCCATGGAAGGCACCACAGTTAACAACCACTGAAGCCAATTAGCTACCATGTATGTTCATAAAGGAACTGAAAGTTAGAAAATAAACAGGGACTTCCCTGGTATCTACTGATTTTTGTCTACTTATTAATTTGTGCTGAATAACTGACACGTTTTAAATTCTTAAAAATTCTGTTAAAAGATGCATATTTTACATTGTGTTTACCAGGCTCAATTTAGAACATTATTTTTTCAAATGGTATATGTCATTAAGACTATAGGGTTTTTACAGCCTTTTTGTACATTGTAAAATTTATTTTTTATCTAAGCAAGGTACAGCTTTCAGGATCAAGGACTAAATATGCCCACAGTTCTTAAAAATTAATAAACACTTTTATTTTTTTATTGATTTTCTAATAGTAGCAGAGAATGAGATCTTTGGACATTTACAGAATAAATTAAAATAAGGAGCATCCAATATTCACTTGAATTTTGACAGAGGTTACAGCAGCTTTGGAGGGAAAAAAAAAAAGCATCTGAAAAATGAAAAACAAAAAACGTGGTAAAGCGAAATTCATTTAATGAGCATTAAAGTTCCACCAACTTCAACTCAAAACCAGTAACCAATAATGTTAGAATCTAGGCCAACCATTTTGTCATGGTTTCATTCTGAAGTAGTTGTTTCACACAGTTTATGTTATTGTACCTTTGTTATTATTTAATCACTGTTGTGTCTGACTCTCTGACTCCGTGAACTGCAGCACTTCAGGCTTCCCTGTCATTCACTATCTCCCAGAGTTTGTTCAAACTCATGTCCATTGAGTCGGTGATGCCATCCAACCATCTAATCCTGTCACTGCTATCTCTTCCTGCCCTCAATCTTTTCCAGCATCAGGGTCTTTTCTAATGAGTTGGCTCTTTGCATCAGGTAGCCAAAGTATTGGAGTTTCAGCTTCAGCATCAATTCTTCCAATGAATATTCAGGGTTGATTTTTTTTAGGATTGACTGGTTTGATCTCCTTGCTGTCCAAGGGTCTCTCAAGAGTCTTCTGAAGCACCACAATTTGAAAACATCCATTCTTCGGTGCACAGCCTTCTTTATGGCCCAACTCTCACATCCATACATGACTACTGGAAAAACCATAGCTCTGACTAGACGGATCTTTGTTGGGAAAGTGATGTCTCTGCTTTTTAATAAACTGTCTAGGTTTGTCATGGCTTTCTTACAAGGAGCAAACATCTTTTAATTTCATAGCTACAGTCACCATCAACACCATCACCATTTCGGAGCCCAAGGAAATAAAATCTGTCACTGTGCACTTAATTGATCAAAAAATCCACTAAACTGAAAAATCACTGCACAAAATGCATTCTCCATTTCTTATTTAGCAAAATACAGATGTTATTTTTCTTTGCCTAGGGTCATCTAACTTATTGTAAGCAAAACCCTACTCTAAACTGACCAATTTTTAAAGAGATCAGCAATATTCATTCGCTCAGTGAACTCTAGTAGTCTTTGACCGTGATAAGTAATACACTGCAGTATTTGCAAAAGAAATTATGAAATAGAATTGTCCATTTATCATTTTTATAAAAATTGTATTTAAATAATCAGTTAAATTATTACCATTATTATTATTTTAGTGCTTACAATAGAAATAGAAGGTGTATGGTTATATATGCTTTTCCCCCTGTCAGGTGCCCAACAACAAAAATGGTTTCCTTTGAAGAGCAGTTTGCAATACCTAATTGTTGAAGAAGAGTAAACTGGGGCAACCATTTAAGTGAATTTGTACAATCTAATACAAAATGCTAGCAAGCAAATCATTAAAATGAAGATCCTAATAATCAGGAAAGTGTGTTAATCTATGGAATTGCAGGTCTTAAAAATCACCCATAAAACTTTTATTGAAGCATATCACATGTATTAATCATGCACAAAATGATGAATGTGGAGTTATCAGCCAGCAGAAAATGTCTAAAGGGATTTAAAATCCACTTCTAGGGAATCCATTTCATTCAAAGCAAAACATTTTATATCAGAGGCTCACAATTTCCCTCATGGCACCAGTAAGTGTGGTTCTACCATATCAAAGGCTTCCAAGGATTGCTTGGAAAGAGAAATTAGTTTAAACAGCTGGTGAAAGCTGCCTGTTGTGCAAAGTAAACTGCATTATGAGGAAAGGAACAGCCCCTTGATAACCTTCCACAAATAAAAGGCACATCAACTCTGAGAAATGAATTCTTCATTAATGAAAAAAAATGAAAGTGTCATCAGAATACATTTATAATTGCATATTACATTTAGAATAAATATCTTGTTTTTTAAAACTAAGAAAATCTAAAATTAAATGTAGGCTTGCCAATGGCTCAGCAGGTAAAGAGTCTGCCTGCAATGCAGCAGGCCCAGGAGATGCAGGTTCAATTCCTGGGTCGGGAAGTTCCCCTGTAGGAGGAAATGGCAACCCACTTCAGTATTTTTGCCTGAAAAACCCTACAGTCTAGTGGGCAAAAGTCCAAAGGGTTGCCAAGAGCTGGACACCACTAAGCATGCATTATTATAATATTATCATGTAGTTTATTAGTCACTACTGATGAAAGGCAGCTGTTTTTAATACAAAGACATAGATTCCTGTATGGCACTCCATGGTTTCAGCCTGCTGCTGCTGCTGCTGCTGCTGCTAAGTCACGTCAGTCGTGTCCGACTCTGTGCGACCCCATAGACAGCAGCCCATAGGCTCCTGTGTCCCTGGGATTCTCCAGGCAAGAACACTGGAGTGGGGTGCCATTTCCTTCTCCAATGCATGAAAATGAAAAGTGAAAGTGAAGTCGCTCAGTCGTGTCCGACTCTTAGCGACCTCATGGACTGCAGCCTACGAGGCTCCTCTGTCCACAGGATTTCCCAGGCAAGAGTGCTGGAGTGGGGTGCCAGTGCCTTCTCCAGTTTCAGCCTAGAGTAGCCGTAAGGTCCTCGCTACATCTAGATGCTGGGTTAGAGGACTCCTTTATTAGTCTTGTGGTTGTAAATTTTAGAAATAGAATCTCTTTCTTAACTGAGCATCTGAGAATTGGGCCTGGTTTACTTCGCATTGTATTTACTTAGATTTATTATAATAAAAGACAGACTTTATTTAGTTCTGAAACATCTAGGAAAGATTAAATATGTGTAAAAGAGAGGGAAGATTTTTCAGAAGATTTATTCAGGTAAGTCACTGTGGCTACAATATGGTTTCTGGAATGTCAAAAGCACCTTGATGAGCCAGTTTACTTAAAACTGTGTGTCTTTCTGAATATAACAAGCTTTCTATCAGACAGAGAAAAAGATGACTGGGTGACAAAAAAGGTCTCAAGTACACATGTCAACTTTGGAGTATACTAATATTTTTGAATTTTAGTATATGAAATCACGTCTAGAAAGTACCTCATTGATCTCTCTAATATTGATTTCACAGACAGTGCTAACTAGAAATTACCATATTTCTCCAGGTGACTTCTATTTACATGAGACTTAAGAGTCTCTTGATGATGATGAGAGAGGGGAGTGGAAAAGTTGACCTAAAACTCAGGAAACTCAAACAGGGCTCTGTATCAACCTAGAGAGTTGGGATGGGGAGGGAATTTCAAAGCAGAGGGGATATATGTATACTTATGACAGACTCATGTTGATGTTTGACAGAAAAGAGCAAAATTCTATAAAGAACTATCCTTCAATAAAAAATAAATTAATTATTTTTAAAGGTTAAAAAATTCAATATTCAAAAAACAAAGACCATGGCACCAAGTCCCATCACTTCATGGCAAACAGATGGGGAAACAATGGAAACAGTGACAGACTTTATTTTGTTAGGCTCCAAAATCACTGCAGATGGTGACTGCAGCCATGAAATTAAAAGACACTTGCTCCTTGGAAGAAAAGTTATGACAAACCTAGACAGCTTATTAAAAAGCAGAGACCTCACTTTGTCAACAAAGGTCCACATAGTCAAAGCTAGGGTTTTTCCACTAGTCATGCATGCATGTAAGAATTGTACCATAAAGAAGACTGAATACTGAAGAATTGATGCTTTTGAACTGTGATGTTTGAGAAGACTCTTGAGAGAACCTTGGACTGCAAGGAGATCAAACCAATCAATCCTAAAGGAGATGAACCTGGAATATTCATTGGAAGGCCTGATGCTGAAGTTGAAACTCTGATACTTTGGCCACCTAATGCAAAGAGCTGATCCATTAGAAAATACCCTGATGCTGGTAAAGACTGAACGCAGGAGGAGAAGAGAATGTCAGAGGATTAAGTGGCTGGGGGATGGTATCACTGACTCAATGGACATGAGTTTGAGCAAAATGGGAGATGGTGAAGGATGGTAAAGCCTGGCATGGTGCAGCCCATGGAGTCGCAAAGAGTCTGCAACAATAACATCCATTAGATATCTAATTTTGAGTAAATTTTTCCACATAATATTGAAGACTCCTGTACTAGTAACATTATAAACATATTCAAGGGCATAACAGTTCTTGAAAGCAACCTGAATATGGAAATTGTTTTCTTTAGGTACTTGTATTCAAAACAAAAGTTACCACATGAAATTTCTCCTCAGTGTTCTGAGAAAAGAGGAACTAATTTTTAAAATCCTAAAAATCTGAAAAGTTCTATTATTTCAAACCTTATTAAATTTTTCTATAAAAAGTAACCATCCTATCTTGGGGAAATTAATTTTCCGGTAATCTCTCTTGCTAAAGTGGACACTAGTTAAATAGTCATTATAAAAGCAGGGTAACCAGATTGTTTTTTCTGTAGCAGCAGCAGTACTATTTATTAAAAGTCCCTTATAAACTAAAGGTAATATAAATGGTCTTGCCCATCTTTCTTTTTTTTATTTTATTTTATTTTTATTTATTTGTTTTTTTAAATTTTATTTTTATTTTATTTTAATTTACAATACCGTATTGGTTTTGCCATACATTGACATGAATCCACCATGGGTGTATATTAGCTCCCAATCCCGAATCCCCCTCCCACCTCCCACCCCACATCATCTCTCTGGATCATCCCTGTGCACCAGC
>SJYT01001124.1:11241-35605 GCA_006410635.1 Cephalophus harveyi | reverse complement strand
GTACTCCTTTTCCTATTTGGAACCAGTCTGGTGTTCCATGTTCAGTTCTAACTGTTGCTTCCTGACCTGCATACAGACTTCTCAAGGTCAGCTGGTTTGGTATTCCCATCTCTTTCAGAATTTTCCACAGTTTATTGTGATCCACATAGTCAAAGGCTTTGGCATAGTCAATAAAGCAGAAATAGGTATTTTTCTGGAACCCTTGCTTTTTCGATGATCCAGTGGATGTTGGCAATTTGTTTCCTTTGCCTTTTCTAAAACCAGCTTGAACATCTTGAAGTTCACGGTTCACATATTGTTGAAGCCTGGCTTGGAGAATTTTGAGCATTACTTTACTAGTGTGTGAGGTGCCCTAAAACTTGTCAGTAAATCTCCTTCTTGTGAGATCCAGGTGTTTTTCAAGATGCTGCCTCCGTACTGGGTATTAGAGTGAGTGATTTTGTGCATGAGCCCTTCAGGGCCAAGTCTTGTTTTCCCAAAAGCCCACCAACTCTCCCAGACATAATCCATGCTGGTTTTCAGTGCTAAATGTTATAAGGGCTCATTTTCCTGGTGCAGATTTTCTGGGCCATGGAGACTAGTTTGGGGAGATCAGACCCCACACTTCTCAGGGGAAACCTGTGTGGTTGTGAAATCTCTCCCACTTGTGGGTCACAGCATGGTGGGTATGGGTTCTGACTAGACCAAGTCTCTGTCTCTTCTACCTGTCTGGCTGTGGCCTTGTCTTTCTATTCTTAATTGTAGAAAATCTATTCCTCTTACTCTGCCATCTTGATTTGGACCCTCTGGATTTCTTATATTTAACAATTATTCAAATTTTTTTAAAAATTTCTTCTGTCAATTTAGATAACTTGTGATTTTAAAGAAAAGCATCAGTTTTATTTAGTTTGTTAAATTTATTTATATTAAACTACTCATCATGACCCTACATTATCTTTTTATGTCTATAGGGTCTACAGTGATGTCTTCCTTTTTCTCTGAGGTTAGCCGTTTATACTTTCTGTTTCTTGATTGGTCTTGCCAAGAACTTATCAAGTTTATTGATATTCTGAAAGAACAAATCTTGACTCTTTTTTGATTTTTTATTTTGGTCTATTTATGTGAGCTTACTTTTTTTTCTGTTAAAAAATGTTTATTTTTATTTTTGACTTTGTCATGTCTGAGTTGTGACCCTTGGGATCTTTTGTTATGGCTCGTGGGCTTCTCTCTAGTTGTGGTGCATGAGCTCAGCTTCCCTGTGGCATGTGGGATCTTAGTTTCCTGATTAGGGATCAAACCCGTGTTCCCTGCACTGGAAGGCAGACTCTCAACCACTGGACCACCAGGGAAATCCTGAGCTTACTGTTTTTTTCAATATATGTTTTCACTTTTATTAGTTTCCTTCCATATTTTTAATCTCTTTCTAACTTCTTGAGATGGTAACTTAGAAATTGATTTTTAACTTTCCCCCCCACTATATGCACTTAAAGTCATCTTCATTCTAAGCACTGTGAATCAATAGGTCCAATCAGGAGAGAGTAAGAACACAGTAATTACAACAGAAATATTTTATTAATAATATAAGGTATTACTGGACTTTCCTGGTGGCTCAGACAGTAAAGAATTTATTAACCATACCAAGGGATTGCAGTAATGAGGGGTTGGTTAGCAAGAAGTAAAGAGGATTCTAAAGAATACGGAAATAGTAGATACAAGAAATAGCTCCTACCGCCTATCTCCCCACTTCTTCCCCTTACCCAGAACTGAGACAAGACACCAAAGAAGAGGCCCACTAAGACCTGAGACGCAGACCTTTCAGTAGAAGGTAGAGTGTGGCTCACTAGATGGCAGAAAAGTTACTCTGGTGCCATCATGCTAAAATTGACCTCAGTGGGGTGCCAGGAACATCACAGAGATGCCTCACTGGAGGCCCTTTGCTACAAAACTGCCTGAGAGACATGCCAGGGGAAGCTGTTGGCTGCTAAATGCTGCAGCCATAGTGGACTGTTCAAGGCTAGAGTAGGGGAGAGCAATGAATCCTGGCAAAGCTTGCCCAGCCAGCACACCAGAACCAGGAAGCAAAAACTTTCCTCCTGCAGTGTATTTACAGTGCCCTCTGATGGCAAAGTTCCAGTTGGCAAAGGGAAACATATAAAGAGCCCAAAGCTGTTTTCACAAAACAACCTAATAGGTGGAACTTGGAAGGGAAAGGCAATAAATAATAATTAACACATGCTATTTTAGCTTTATCCTATACATTTTGATGTGTTTCATTTTCAATATTTGATTTTCATTGTGCTTTCCTGACTACTGGGTTATTTAGAAGAGTGTTGGTTAATTTCTGAATGTTATCAGATTTTCTAGTTATCTATTAATTGACTTCTAGTTTTATTCCACCATAGCTTGAGAACATGCCTTAGGTGATTTTAACTTTTTGAAGTTTTTTCAGACTTGTTTTATGCATACCATATAGTACATTTTGGTAAATATTTCAGGAGCACGTGAAAAGAGATTGTATTCTGCAGTTGCTTATTGTTGTTGTTCAGTCACCACGTCATGTCTGACTCTCTGTGACACCACAAACTGCAGCACATCAGGTCTCTCTGTCTCTCACATCTCCTGGAGTTTGCCCAAGTTCATGTCCATTGAATCAGTCAGTGTTGCCATCCAGCCATTTCAAGCTCTCTTCTTCTGCTTTCAATCTTTCCCAGCACTAGAGTCTTTTCCAATGAGTTGGCTGTTTGCATCAGGTCACCAAAGTATTGGAACTTCAGCTTCAGTATCAGTCCTTCCAATGAGTATTCAGGGTTGTCTCTCCTTGCTATTCTCTGGAACTCTGCATTAAGTTGAGTATACCTTTCCCTTTCTCCCTTGCTTTTTGCTTATCTTCTTTCCTCAGCTATTTGTAAAGCCTCCTCAGATACCCACTTTACTTTCTCGCATTCCTTTTTCTTTGGGATGGTTTTGTTCACTGCTTCCTGTGCAGTATTACAAACCTCTGTTCATAGTTCTTCAGGGACTTTGTTTACCATATCTAGTCTGTTGAATCTATTTGCCACCTCCACTGTATAAATAGGGAATTTGATTTAGGTTGTAATTGACTGGCTGAGTGGTTTTCCCTGCTTTCTTTAGCTTAAGCCTGAATTTTGCTATAAGGAGCTGATGATCTGTGCCACAGTCAGCTCCAGGTCTTGTTTTTACTGTCTGTATAGAGCTTCTCCATCTTCAGCTACAAAGAATGTAATCAATCTGATTTTGGTGTTGACCATTTGGTGATGTCCATGTGTAAACTTGTTTCTTGTGTTGTTGGAAAGGGGTGTTTGCTATGACCAGTGGATTCTCTTGGCAGAATTCAGTTAGCCTTAGCCCTGCTTCATTTTGTACTCCAAGGCCAAACTTGCCTGTAACTCCAGGTATTTCTTAACTTCCTACTTTTGCATTCCAATCCACAATGATGAATAGAACATCTTTTTTTTTTTTGGTGTTCATTCTAGGAGGTCTTGTAGGTCTTCATAGAACTGATCAACTTCAGCTTCTTTAGCATCAGTCATTGGGGCATAGACTTGGATTACTGTGATGTTATTTGGTTTGTGTTGGAAATGAACCGAGATCATCCTGTTGTTTTTGATGTTGGTCCCAAGTACTGCATTTCAGACTCTTTTGTTGACTATGACGGCTTCTTCATTTCTTCTAAGGGATTCTTGCCCACAGTAGTAGATATAATCATCATCTGAATTAAATTCACCCATCCCTGTCCATTTAATTCACTGATTCCCAAGATGTTGATGTTTTCTCTTGCCATCTCTTGCTTGACTGTGTCCAGTTTGGCTTGATTCATGGGCCTAACATTCCAGGTTCCTATGCAGTACTGTTCTCTACAGCACTGCATTTTACTTTCATCACCAGACACATCCATAACTGAGCTTTGTTTCCACTTTGGCTCAGATACTCATTTCTAAAGCTATTAGTAATTGTCCTCCACTCTTCCCAGTAGCACATTAGACCCCTCCTGACCTGGAGGGCTCATCTTTTGGTGTCATATTTTTGCCTTTTTATACAGTTCATGAGGTTCTCACAACAAGTATACTGGGGTGGTTTGCCAGTCCCTCCTCCAGTGGATCATGTTTTGTTTGAACTCTCCACTATGACCCATCTGTCTTGGGTGGCCCTGCACTGCATAGCTCATAGCTTCATTGAACTACACAAGCCCCCTTGGCACGATAAGGCTGTGATCCATTATAGATTATTACAATATACTGAACATATTTCCCTGTGCTGTACAGTAGGACCTCATTTGTTTCTATTTTTTATTTGGTAATCTGTATCTGTTTAATTCCAAACTTCTAATTTATCTATACCCCATGATCCTGCCCTTCCCGCTTTGGTAACTGTAAGTTTGTTTTCTATGTCTGACTCTATTTTGTAAGTAAGTTCATTTGTATCACATTTTTAGATTCCATATATAAGTGAAATTTTTGTCCCTATCATTTCTAATAAAAACTTAATTACTTCCAGATTCCATGACCAACAAGACCATACCACGGCTGGACTGCAGCTGAACAGGAATGGCCAGGAAGATCCATTAGTGAGATTTGGTCAGCAGATCCTATAGCTCTGAGGAGCCAGAGCCACTGGGGGCAGATGGCACCCAGGGCTCTGGGTAGGAGAAACAGAGCCTAAGATCCTTGGCATCAGGCCTGGGAAGCAAGACCCCCAAGGACAGGAAGTCCCAAAGTGATGAGGCAGCTGAGTAGAAACCAAATGGCACGAGAGGCAGGAATAACCAGAGGCTGGAAAAGGCCTGGGGCGCCTGCTGATGGGCGGAGATGGAAACCAAGTTTGTTGCCCCCACATGTCCCCCTTTGCAGCTAAATTGAGTCCCACCTTAAAGGCTGGCTGGTTCTGGAGCTCGGCCAGCCCCACAGTCCTGAGCGACACATGAATAGCACATATAGCAGTGGTTCAGAGGGATCTAGGAGGCAATTCTTGGTGATGATTATAAGCAGCCTCATTACACCCGACACCTCTAACATAGACCTATAATGTAGCTGTGGGGACGCCCAAATCACAGACGTACTGATGTCTGCTGTGGCTGCGAGGACACCTGAATCACAGACGTAGTGATGTATGACATAGCTGTGGGGATGTCCGAATCACAGACACACTGACATGTGACGTAGCTATGGGGACACCGGAATCACAGACAAAGTGACGCATGACGTAACCGTTGGGGCGTGTATATCAGACGTAGTGACGTGTAACGTACTGTGGGAACGCCCATATCAGACGTAGTGACGTGACTGTGGGGGCACCCGAATCACAGACGTAGTGACGTTTGACGTAGCAACGTATGACGTAGCTTCAGGGACGCCAGTATCACAGATGTAGTGACGTCTGATGTAGCTGTGGGGATGCCAGTATCACAGGTGAGTGAGGTCTGACATGGCTGTGGGGTCTCCCATATCAGAAGTAGTGATGAGTGATGTAGCTATGCGGGCAGCCAAATCAGGCGCAGTAAGGTCTGACGTGCCTGCGGGGACTCCTGAGTCACAAACGTAATGATGTATGACTTGCTGTGGGGGCATCATATCATAGACATATTGACATAGATGTGGGGAGCCTTCGGAGCCCTGGGCTCAACTGGTGGCTGTGGATGACCACTCTATCCTCATGCCTGAAACTCCTTCCAGGCGCAGAGGTGAGAGGCTCCAACTGAGAAAACTGGTCTCTCCGCCTAGCAGCTCCCGCTGCCCCTGCTGCCTGGCTGGACAGTTAGCTAGTTCTGCCGTGTCCCTGGCACAGGTGGGTGGCCAGAATGTGGCACACACTTTTTATGCTTAGTGTATAAAGTTGATAAAATTTGTTAGTAATTTTGTTCAAAGAATCATATTATATAACTTACATAATTTCTTTTTTTTTTTTTTAGTCTAACATACCAGAGAAGGGTATATTAAACTAAGATAGGGCTTATGTCTATTTCTCCTTTTTGTGTTTTTTCTTATCATGTTTGAAACTATGTTATTTTGGATGTAAAAAGTCAGGATTTCTGTGTATTTCTGTTGAATTGATGCTTTTATCTTTAGGAAATGCTACCCTATATCTCTAGTACACTTCTTGCCTTGAAGTTTACCTTGTCTGATATTAGTGTAACCACACAAGCTTCCTTTACATTACAGTTTGTATGATATATATTTTCATTATTTTGCTTTCAACCTGTGTACTTGTATTTAAAGTGTAACAACACACAGTTGAGTTTTTTTTTTTAATCTAGTCTGGAAATCTGCCGTTTAATTGAACTGTTTAATCCCTTTGCACTTCATATAATTACTCACATAATTGACTTATGCTTTTAATTTCTCTTATCTATTCTTTCTTTTTTCTTTATCTCCTATTTTTTAGAATTAATTTTTTTTAATTCAGTGTTACTACTTTGGGCTTTCAAGGTGCCTCAGTGGTAAAGAATCTGCCTCCAATGCAGGAAACATGGGTTCTAATCCTAGGTTAGTAAGATGCCCAGGAGGAGGGCATGGCAATCCACTCCAGTATTCTTGCCTGGGAAATCCCATGGACAGAGGAGCCTGGCAGGCTACAGTCCATGGAGTTGCAAGAGAGTCAGACACAACTTAGCTACTAAACAACAAAAAATTACTTCGTCACTAGTTTTTCTTAAATTCAGGCTTACGGAGGTATACCTGAATAAAAATAGTGAGGTATTCACCATTTTTACCATATAGTTCTTTGTGTTTTTACAAATGCCATCACTATCAAGATGCAGGCATACCTTGGAGATATTATTGCACATTCAGTTCCAGACTGTCACAATAAAGTGAATACCACAGTAGAGTCATGTGAATTTTTTGGTTTTCTAGTGCATATAAAAGTTGTTTATACTATATTATAGTCTGTTAAGTGTGAAATAGCATTATATCTTTAAAAATATCTTTAATTTAATGAAATAATACTTTACCACTGAAGAATATTAACCATCACATGAGTGTTCAGCAAGTCATAATCTTTTTGCTGGTGGAGGGTCATGCCTCAATTATTTTTTAAGGAGTAGTTTTATTTATTTGTTTATTTTGGGGTGCGCTGAGTCTTTGCTGCTGCATGGGCTTTTCTCTAGTTTGGGAGAGTGGGGGCTACTGTCTAGTTATGTTACATAGACTTCTCATTGTAGTGGCTTTTCTTTTTGTGGAGCATGGGCACTAGGTGTGTTGGCTTCAGTGGTTATGGCACATGGGTTCCGTAGTTTTAGTTCCTGGAACTCTAGAGCACAGGCTAAATAGTGGTGTTCACAGGCTTAGTTTTCTCTGTATGGCTTGTGGCATCTTTCCGGATCAGGGATTGAACCCATGTCTCCTGCTTTGGCAGGCAGATTCTTTACCACTGAGCCATCAGGAAAGCCCATGCCTCGAGGTTGCTGACTGATCAGAATGGTGGTTGCTGAAGATTGGGGTGGCTGTGGCAATTTCTTAAAATAAGACAGAAATGAAGTTTGCTTTCACAAACAATTTCTGTGTAGCATGCAGTGATGCCATTTGATAGCATTTTACCCACAGTAGGACTTCTTTCAAAATTAGAGTCAATTCTTGCAAAACCTTGCCACTGCATATTCACAGCATCTTTACCATCAGTAGATTCCATCTCAAGAAACCACTTTGCTCATTCATAAGAAGGCACCCCTCATTGGTTAAAGTTTTATCTTGAAACTGCATCAATTCAGTCACATTTTTAAGTTCCATTTCTAATACTAGTTTTCTTGCTGTTTCTACCACATCTGCAGTTATTTCCTTCACTAAAGTTTTGAACCCCTCCACGTCATTCAAGAGGACTGGAATCAACTTCGTCCAATTCCTGTTAATGTTGATATTTTGACCTCTTACCATGAATCCTTAATGTTCTTAATGACATCCAGGATGGTGAATCTTTTCCGGAAGGCTTTCAATTTACTTCGTCTAGATCCAGCAGAGGAATCACTATCCATGACAGCTATAGCCTTACAAATTGTATTCGTTAAAAATTAAAAGACTTGAAAGTTGAAACGACTCCTTGATCAGTGGGCTGAAAATCGGATGTTTTGTTAGCAGGCATGAAAACAACATGAATCTCATGTATCTCCACTAGAGAGCTTGGATGACTAGGTGTATTATCAGTGAGCAGTGATATTTTGAAAGGAATCTTTTTTTTTCTGAGCAATAGATCTTGACCTTGGGCTTAAAATGTTTAGTAAATCATCTTGTCAGCAGATGTCCTGCTCTGCAGGCTTTGTTGTTCTGTTTATAGAGGACAGACAGAGTAGATTTAGCATAATTTTTAAGGGCCCTAGGATTTTCAGAATGGTAAATAAGCATTGGCTTCAACTTAAAGTCACCGGCTACATTAGCCTGTGATAAAGTCAGCCTGTCCATTGAAGCTTTGAAGCTAAACACTGACTTCTTTTCTCTAACTGGCAGTCCTAGATGGCATCTCCTTCCAGTATAAGACTGTTTTGTCTACACTGAAAATCTGTTGTTTAGTGTAGCCATGTTTATTACTGATCTTAGCTAGATCTTGTGGATAACTTGCTGCAGCTTCTACATCAGCACTTGCTACTTCACCATGCACTGATATGTTATGAAGGTTGCTTCTTTCCTGAAACTTCATGACCAGCCTCTGCTCACCTCAAACTTTTCTTCTGCAGCTTCCTCACCTCTCCCAGCCTTCACAGAATTGCAGAGTGCTGGGCCTTGCTCTGGATTAGGCTTCCACTGGAGAGAATGTTGTGGCCATTTTAATCTTGTATGCAGACCACTCAAGCTTTCCCCATATCCGCAATAAGGCTGTTTTGCTGTCCTGTCGTTCATTCCTTTACTGGAGTAGCACTTTTAATTTCCGTCTAGAACTTTGCATTTGTAACTTGGTTAACTGATGTAAGAGGCTTAGCTTTGGGCCTGTGTCAGCTCTCGGTGTGTCTTCCTCACTTAGCTTAATCATTTTTGGCTTTTGATTTTAAGTGAAAGCATACGAGTCCTCCTTTCACTTGAACACGTGTAGGGCTTTGTAGGGTTATTAATTGGCCTAACTTTAAGATTGCTGTGTCTTGGCAAACAGGCCTGAGGAGAGGGAGCAAGATAGAGGAAACACAGGTCTGTGGAGGAGTCAGAACACACACATTTATTAACTTTGCTCTCTTACATGGGTGCAGTATATGGTGCCCCAAACAGCTGCAATAGTGACATCAAAGATCACAGATCAACATAACAGATATACTAATAGCAAGAAATTTTGAAATATACGAAGAATTATCAGAGTGTAACAGAGAAATGAGAGCAAATGCTATTGGAGAAACGGCCCTAGGAGACTTGTTCAATGTAGGGTTGCCACAACCTTCAATTTGTAAAAAATGTTATATCTGTAAACTGCAATAAAGTGAAGCACAGTAAAATGAGGCATGCCTATATGTTGTTGTTCAGTCAGTAAGTTGTGTTTGATTCTCTGCAACCCCATGGACTGCAGCACACCAGGCTTTCCTGTCCTTCACTATCTCCCAGAATTTGCTAAAACTTTGTCCATTGAGTTGGTGATGCCATCCAACCATCTTATCTTCTGTTGCTCCTTTCTCCTCCTGCCCTCAATCATTAGGGTCTTTTCCAATGAGTTGGCTCTTCCCATCAGAAGGCCAAAGTACTAGCGCTTCAGCATCAGTCCTTCCAGTGAATACTCAGGGTTGACTTCCTTTAGGATTGACTGGTTTGATGTTCCTGAAGTCGAAGGGACTCTCAAGAGTCTTCTCCAGCATGACAGTGTGAAAGCATCAATTCTTTGGTGCTCAGCCTTCTTTATGGTCCTGCTCTCACATTCTTACATGACTTCTACACTTCTTCCCAGAATTGTGCCTGTGCTTCTTTGCAGTCAATCTTTCCCCATTCATTGACAAATATTCAAGTTATTCCCACTTTTTGACTATTATGAATAATGCCTATAACTTACTACCAACTTTTGGTGATTTTGAATAGATTTGCTAGGAACATTTGCATACAGGCTATGACAAGAGTGAAGTCTTTATGCAGGTCAAGAAGCAACAGAATTGGACATGGAACAGACTGGTTCCAAATAGGAAAAGGAGTATGTCAAGGCTGTTAATTATCACCCTGATTATTTAACTTATATGCAGAGTACATCATGAGAAACGCTGGGCTGGATGAAGCACAAGCTGGAATCAAGATTGCCGGGAGAAATATCAATAACCTCAGATATGCAGATGATACCACCCTTATGGCAGAAAGTGAAGAAGAACTAAAGAACCTCTTGATGAAAGTGAAAGAGGAGAGTGAAAAAGTTGGCTTAAAGCTCAACATTCAGAAAACGAAGATCATGGTATCCGGTCCCATCACTTCATGGTAAATGGATGGGGAAACAGTGGAAACTGAGGTAGACTTTTAGTTTTTTGGGCTCTGAAATCACTGCAGATGGTGATTGCAGCCATGAAATTAAAAGATGCTTACTCCTTGGAAGGAAAGTTATGACCAACCTATACAGCATATTAAAAAGCAGAGACATTACTTTGCCAACAAAGGTCTGTCTAGTCAAGGCTATGATTTTTCCATTGGTCATCTATGGATGTGAGAGTTGGACTATAAAGAGGGCTAAGCACCCAAGAACTGATCCTAAAGGAATCAGCAAACTGAAATGGACTGGAACGGTTGAATTTAACTCAGATCACCATTATATCTACTGTGGGCAAGAATCCCTTAGAAGAAATGGAGTAGCCATCATGGTCAACAGGAGTCTGAAATGCAGTACTTGGATGCAGCCTCAAAAATGACAGAATGATCTCTGTTCATTTCCAAGACAAGCCATTCAATATCACGGTAGTCCAAGTCTATGCCCCAACCAGTAATGCTGAAGAAGCTGAGTTGAATGGTTCTATGAAGACCTACAAGACCTTCTAGAATTAATACCCAAAAAAGATGTCCCCTATAGGGGACTGGAATGCAAAAGTAGAAAGTCAAGAAACACCTGGACTAACAGGCAAATTTGTCCTTTGAGTACAGAATGAAGCAGGACAAAGGAAATAGAATAGAGTTCTGCCAAGAGAATGCACTGGTCATAGCAAACACCCTCTTCCAACAATACAAGAGAAGACTGTACACATGGACATCACCAGATGGTCAACAACTAAGTCAAACTGATCATATTCTTTGCAGCCAAAGATGGAGAAGCTCTATACAGTCAGCAAAAACAAGACCAGGAGCTGACTGTGGCTCAGATCATGAACTCCAAATTGCCAAATCCAGACTTAAATTGAAGAAATTAGGGAAAACCACTAGATCATTCAGCTATGACCTAAATCAAATCCCTAATGATTATACAGTGGAAATGAGAAATAGATTTAAGGGACTAGATCTGATAGAGTGCCTGAAGAACTATGGACGGAGATTTGCAACATTGTATAGGAGACAGGAATCAAGACCATTCCCAAGAAAAAGAAATGCAAAAAAGCAAAATGGCTGTGTGAGGAGGCCTTAACATATAGCTGTGAAAAGAAGGGAAGCAAAAAGCAAAGGAGAAAAGAAAAGATATACCCATTTGCATGTAGAGTTCCAAAGAATAGAGCCTTCCTCAGTGATCAGTGCAAAGAAATAGAGGAAAACAATAGAATGGGAAAGACTAGAGATCTCAAGAAAATTAGAGATACCAAAGGAACATTTCATGCAAAGATGGGCTCAATAAACAACAAAAATGGTATGGACCTAAAAGAAGCAGAAGATATTAAGAAGAAGTGGCAAGAATATACAGAAGAACTGTACAAAAAAGATCTTCATGACCCACATAATCATGATGGTGTGATCACTCACCTAGAGCCAGACATCCTGGAATGTGAAGTCAAGTGGGCCTTAGGAAGTATAACTACGAACAAAGCTAGTGGAGGTGATGGAATTCCAGCTGAGCTATTTCAAATCCTGAAAGATGATGCTGTGAAAGGGCTGCAGCCAATATGCCAGCAAATTTGGAAAATGCAGCAGTGGCCACAGGACTGGAAAAGGTCAGTTTTCATTCCAATCCCAAAGAATGGCAATGCCAAAGAATGGTCAAACTACCACACAATTGCACTCATCTCACACACTAGTAAAGTAATATTTACTTAACATTCTTAAGTATTTTAAAATTCTTAAAATTCTCCAAGCCAGGTTTCAGCAATATGTGAACCGTGAACTTCCAGATGTTCAAGCTGGTTTTTAAAAAGGCAGAGGAACCAGATATCAAATTGCCAACATCTGCTGGATCATCAAAAAAGCAAGAGAGTTCCAGAAAAACATCTATTTCTGCTTTATTGACTATGCCAAAGCCTTTGACTGTGTGGATCATAATAAACTGAGGTAAATTCTGAAAGAGATGGGAATACCAGACCACCTGACCTGCCTCTTGAGAAATCTTTATGCATGTCAGGAAACAACAGTTAGAACTGGACATGGAACAACAGACTGGTTCCAAATAGGAAAAGGAGTATGTCAAGGCTGTATATTGTCAGCCTGCTTATTTAATTTATATGCTGAGTACATCATGAGAAATGCTGGGCTGGACGAAGCACAAGCTGGAATCAAGATTGCCAGGAGAAATATCAATAACCTCAGATATACAGATGACACCACCCTTATGGCAGAAAGTGAAGAAGAACTAAAGAACTTCTTGATGAAAGTGAAAGAGGAGAGTGAAAAAGTTGGCTTAAAGCTCAACATTCAGAAAACGAAGATCATGGTATCCGGCCCCATCACTTCATGGCAAATAGAAAGAGAAACAGTGGAAACAGTGCCAGACTTTATTTTTGGGGGCTCCAAAATCACTGCAGAATCTGACTGCAGCCATGAAAGTAAAGAAGAAAAAAAAAAAAGAGGACTTTAAGGTTTTCCAAATAGAAGGTTTTTTCAGAAATCTTTTAATTATTTTATGAAAACTTATTTATATGACTTTAATTCTTTTAAGTATGTTATTTGATTTATGGTCCAGAATATCATTTGTCTTGGTGAATGATTCATATTTTCTTGTAAAATGACATATGCAGTTTTTGGTTGAGTGTTTTATGAAAATTAGTTTAATTTGTTTGACCTGCTGTTTAGGTCTTCTAATTCCTTATTGACTTTTGGTGTAACTGTTTTATTGATTATAGAAAGAAAAATATTGAAATAACCAATCATAACTTTGAATTTTTCTTTATTTTTTCAATTCTACTCTTTTGCTTCTTGTATTCTGTATGTCCATGTGCACTGAATATTTTTTGGTGTAGTCTTAGTGAATTTGTAATTAGTCATTATGTAATTTTTCTTTTTATCTCAGGTAGTATTCCTGTTCTGAGGTCCAATTTTCTGATCTGAGTATTGCCTTCCTGGCTTTCTTTTGATTAGTATTTGTATAGGCTCCTCAGGTTCCAATCTGTTATGCCAGCTTCTATTACCACCAAAAGACCCATGAGTTTTTCTTTCACCCATTTTATTTCTAATACCTGCACCAAGTCTAGTCTGTAATCCAAGCCAAGAACTAGCCAGTTCATCCAGGGAAAAAACTGCTTGTCAGCATGACTTATTTGAAGGGGCTCTTCTACCTTTGGAGTATTGTTCAGCCCTTTTTTCTTCCACATCACTATGACGTCTTTAACAATATAATTTAAAGAATTTATTTTTCTAATTGTTGCATCTGAAACATTGGCCTAATGCAACCTATTAAATTGTATGCATAACTTTATAGTTTGTTAATTTAATAGGAAAAAACCCTCTTCATATACTTAGCAAGGATAGGCTTTTTTTTTTTTAAGGTTTACTTAATGTTTGTATTTAGAAATATACCTCAGGGGGTTATAGTTCTCATGTTTTACAGTATTTGAAACTATCTGCCTTCATATTGTGTTGAGAAGAGCTTTAGGAGGAGAATAGCATATAGGACGCTTTGGCTTCAAAAGTGAACTGTGTTAAACATGAGAATTATCAAAGTTTTAAAAATTAAGACTTGTTAATTATACAAATATTATAGTGAGGATGGGTCAAGGATTTCTTAACCATTATGGAGGAAATCATGAAGATGGCAAAGCTGATTCAAGGAAGATTTTGAGGAACTCAAGATTCCTTTCCTTTCTGGTAAAAGGAAAGCTGAAAAGAATTTGCTTACAACTATAAACTAGTTAATGTCCCTCAGGGCAAGAAAACCAAAACAACTGGGGTTACCTTTATTTCCAGAGAGAAATCAAAATTAATATCTAATTTTATAGAATCTAGCTCCTGTGCTGTGCTGAGTCACTTCAGTCATGTCTGACTCTTTGTGACCTTATGGACTGTAGCCCGCCAGGCTCCTTGTCCATTGGATTTTCCAGGCAAGAATCCTGGAGTGGGTTGCCATGCTCTCCAAGGAATCTTACCAACACAGGAGTCGAACCCGTGTCTCTTACATCTACCTACATTGGCAGGCAGGTTCTTTACCACTTCCCAGCACCACCTGGGAAGACTAAATAGCAAGTCAAGCAAAAATATAATTCCCTAATCAGGAATTAAATAATCTTGGATAGAGCTATTAGTGCTTTAGAATAACAAGTGAGGACAAAGATATCTCCTGTCATATCAGTAAACAAAGGATGTTGAGCTACCAAGCCATCAGCCCCTATAGACACCTGGAACCCCCACCTAGTGGTGCACCCTGAGGGGATTCAGGATTGAGAAAAACAAGATACTGGCTTGAGTAGTTAGGTGCATGCTGTTGTTCAGTCGGTAAGTTGTGTCCAATCTTTTGTGACCCCATGGATTGCCACACACCAGGCTTCCCTGTCCTTCACTATCTCCTGGAGTTTGCTCAAACTTATGTCCATTGAGTCTGTGATTCCATCCAACCATCTCATTCTCTGTCACCCCCTTCTCTTCCTGCCCTCAATCTTTCCCAGCATCAGGGTGTTTTCCAATGAGTTGGCTCTTCCCATCAGGTGGCCAAAGTATTAGAGCTTCAGTTTTAGTTTAATTTCCTTTAGGGTTGATTGGTTTGATCTCCTTGCAGTCCAAGGGACTCTCAAGAGTCTTCTCCAGCACTACAATTCAAAAGCATCAATTTTTCAATGCTCAGACTTCTTTATGGTCCAATTCTGGAGGCAGAGAGAGGGCAGTGGTGGGGAGCCTACACACGTCACCTGGTTAGGGTGCATATCTGAAGAATAATTTCAGTAAATCCAGAATCTTGCATGTTCCCATACATAGAAAAGTACTAACCTCATTAACTTGAGATGTTTAGTTTTTCTTCAATTAGCAGCAATCTTTTGATGTTAGACAACCTGGGTTTTTTGTTTTGTTTTTGGCCAGAATTCCTATATATCCTGGCTCCTTCCTTACTAGTTGTGAACAGTCCCTCAAAGCTGTTGAGAGGCTATATCCTTGGCTTAAGTTCTCAGTGAAAGTGAAGTCGCTCAGTTGTCTCCAACTCTTTGCGACCCCATGGACTGTAGCCTATCAGGCTCCTCGTCCATGGGATTTTCCAGGCAAGAGTGCTAGAGTGGATTGCCGTTTCCTTCTCCAGGGGATCTTTCCAACCCAGGAATCGAACCTGGGTCTCCTGCATTGCAGGCAGATGCTTTACCGTCTGAGCCAAGTAAGTCTACTGAATAAAACATCAGTTCAGTTCAGTCGCTCAGTCGTGTCCGACTATTTGTGACCCCATGAATCGCAGCACGCCAGGCCTCCCTGTTCATCACCATCTCCCGGAGTTCATTCAGACTCACGTCCATCGAGTCCGTGATGCCATCCAGCCATCTCATCCTCGGTCGTCCCCTTCTCCTCCTGCCCCCAAGTACTGGAGTTTCAGCTTTAGCATCACTCCTTCCAAAGAAATCCCAGGGCTGATCTCCTTCAGAATGGACTGGTTGGATCTCCTTGCAGTCCAAGGGACTCTCAAGAGTCTTCTCCAACACCACAGCCCAAAAACATCAATACTTCAGCGCTCAGCCTTCTTCACAGTCCAACTCTCACATCCATACATGACCACAGGAAAAACCATAGCCTTGACTAGACGGACCTTAGTTGGCAAAGTAATGTCTCTGCTTTTGAAAATGCTATCTAGGTTGGTCATAACTTTTCTTCCAAGGAGTAATCGCCCCAGCACAAACTCCATCACTTCCAGCCTGGATACTGCTTCAATTAACTGGTACCTGTACACACTCTGGTTTTCCTCCATGTGGATAGCACACTGCTGTCCATCTCCCAATCCTTTCTCTTTAAATATCTCCAAAAGCTGTCCATTGTTCTCAGGATAAATACAAAGCCTCCTACCATGATCCATGAGACCATGCTATCTGGTCCTACCCACCCCTGCCTCCTTCCCACCACATGGAAAGGCTTCCTCCTCTCAGTCATGGTGACATTCTTGCCATCCCTCATTCTCACTGAGCTCCTATTCAGCAGCCTTGCACATGCTATTCATTTGTCTGGGATGATTACACCTCAGCTCTCAAGTATCATTTCTCCAGAGAGGGCCTCCTGAATGAGCAAAATCCATCTATTACAACCTCTTGTTGTACCTTGTATCTCTTTCTCATGGTCCCTGTCATAGCTGTATTTCTACATTTCTTTGTTTGTCCTTCAGACAGTAAATACCATGGAGTCCAAGGCCATGTCTATTTTTGTTTGAGAGCATGTCTGGCATATGGTATACATTAAACATCTGGCAAATAAACAAATTCATACAAGAAAGGGTAAACTGCCTGGAACAAATTTTAAGTGCTCTGAAAGTACAGAAAATAAATGGTTAAAGTTTACCATTTGTAATATGGCCAGACAAAAAGCAAGGAAGAAGAGAGTATGTTGGGGGTGGGAAGGGTACAAGAGGATGCTCACAGCAGTGGAGACATAGCTGCCCAAGTTAGTGAGGCCAGAATGAGTGGGTCTTGAATTCCAAAGAGCTTTAATTCACTCATACAGACTATGGGGATCTAGTAGAGTTTCTTAGAGCATTAAAGTGAAGGCGCATACGTGCTGTAAGTTACTTCAGTCATGTCCGACTCTTTGCAACCCTATGGACTGCAGCCTGCCAGGCTCCTCTGTCCAGGGAATTTTCCAGGCAAGAATACTGGAGTGGGTTGTCATTTCCTACTCCAGGGGATCTTCTTGAACTAGGGATGGAGCCCTTGTCTCTTATGTCTCGTGCATTGGCAGATGGATTCTTTACTAGCGCCACCTGGGAAGCCCACTAAAGTGAAGGTGGGAAAAATTAACCCAGATAGGTTAACCTATCATCTGTGTGGAGAATGGTTGGCACTAGCCAAAGAAGTAGCAGGCCTAGAGGTAAGGTGATGGTTAAGCTGCTGGGATTAAGCAACAGAACATGATACTGGGTTTGGGAAATGAAGAAAGTGTCAAATCCTTTCCTTGACCCCACCTAAGATTTGTATTTTGGAAGATCTAGAAATGAGTACCAGAGAAAGACATGATCAGTCTTTTTAATTCTTAAAACACACAATTTTATTTCTCCCCTAAGGACTTCAGATAATGAAATAAAGTATTAGGCTGAAAGAAACCCAGGCAAACAGTACAGTAATTACCCACCATCTCATCCTACTGCATTGCTGTTGGGGCAAGATGTTTAATAATTAACATCTGGTTAAACATCCCAGGGGCTTCCCGGGTGGCGCCAGTTGTAAAGAACCACCTGCCAATGCCGGAGACATAAGAGACATGGGTTCGATTCCTGGGTTGGCAAGATCGCCTGGAGGAGGACATGTCCACCCACTCCAGTAATTTTGCCTACAGAATCCCATGGACAGAGGAGCCTGGTGGGCTACAGTCCAAAGGGTCACAGAGCTGGACACGACTACAGTGACTTAGCATGCATCCACGCAGACATCCCAGAGGTAGTCAATTTCCATTTCTACCAGGATTCAATGAGACAGAACAAACCTGCTCCATGGTATGAAATAGATGAAAGAGCAATGCATCTTTCATCTGAGTGAAAGAGTGAGGATGCCAGGATCCTCATCCCAGCCCCCAAACCAACCTTAGACACCCGACCCTGTCAACCTTAGACACCCGACTTCTCTGCACAGATTTCCTTATCTGTAAAATTGGCTGGGAGGGGAAGACAAGGACTGAGGGTGATTTCTACTTGTGTTCCCAGAGCACTGCATTCTGACAGGTACTTCAGGGAGCCTCAAAGGAGGTGAGGGGTGGAGCAAGGGAGAGGAGCAGTAGGCAGTCCCTTATCCACCACCTGAGAAGCTCCACTTTACTATTTATTATATCAGGGACCAAGGCATACTGGGGCTTCCCGGGTGGTAAAGAGTCTGCCGGCAGTACTGAAAACCTGGATTCAATTCCTGGGTCAGGAAGTTCCCCTGGAGAAGGAAATGGCAACCCACTCCAGTATTCTTGCCTGGAAAACCCCATGAACAGAGGAGGCTGGCAGGCTATAGTCCATGGGGTTGCAAAGAGTCAGACACGACTGAGAAACTTCACAAGGTGTATTAGGTCTTCAGTATGATCCCAACCTTCACAACCACCACCAAATGAAAGCTAATGGTTTAGATGCTAAGAATCTTGTTCTTTAGAAGTCAGCTGTCTGATTTCCCAAAGAATGGTAACACAAGTTGATAGCTACATGGATCTATAGTTAACACCCCTCTAAGTTCTTTTTAAAAATTCACAAAAGCACAAATGACACACAACCTTTTAGAATCGGGGCAGGCGGGGGAGGCGGGGGGTGGAAACTAGCTTTTCTTTCCAGGAATAAACTTTAAGGTTGGATGATGGTAACAAGTGCTATTAGCCATTAATGCAGGGGTTGCAGGAACTTAATAGTCTGTTTTAAGAAGCAAATGTTACTTGTGTGATAAAAATTTGTTCCTTTGTAAAGAAATGAAGAACTGTACAAAAAAGATCTTCACGACCCAGATAATCATGATGATGTGATCACTAATCTAGAGCCAGACATCTTGGAATGTGAAGTCAAGTGGGCCTTAGAAAGCATCACTATGAACAAAGCTAGTGGAGGTGATGGAATTCCAGTTGAGCTGTTTCAAATCCTGAAAGATGATGCTGTGAAAGTGCTGCACTCAATCTGCCAGCAAATTTGGAAAACTCAGCAGTGGCCACAGGACTGGAAAAGGTCAGTTTTCATTCCAATTCCAAAGAAAGGCAATGCCAAAGAATGCTCCAACTACTGCACAATTGCACTCATCTCACATGCTAGTAAAGTAATGCTCAAAATCCTCCAAGCCAGGCTTCAGCAATACGTGAACCGTGAACTCCCTGATGTTCAAGCTGGCTTTAGAAAAGGCAGAGGAACCAGAGATCAAATTGCCAACATCGGCTGGATCATGGAAAAAGCAAGAGAGTTCCAGAAAAACATCTACTTCTGCTTTATTGACTATGCCAAAGCCTTTGACTGTGTGGATCACAATAAACTGTGGAATAAAACATATTTCTTAACTTTTAGCTTGTGCTTTTTTTTTTTTTTTCAGTCAACATAGTAAAAAGCTTTGTACCTATCCTTTTGCTTTATTTACAAATATGAAAACATTCTTCTTAATGTAAATATATTGTTATTCAGTCACCCAATCATGTCTGACTCTTTGTGACCCCCATGGTCTGCAGCATACTGGCCTCCCTGTCCCTCACCATCTCCTGGAGTTTGCCCAAATTCATGTCCATTGCATTAGTGATGGCATCCAGCCATCTCAAGCTCTAATGCCCTCTTCTCTGCCCTCAATCTTTCCCAGCATCAGGGACTTTTCCAGTGAGTCAGCTGTTCACATCAGATACATCAGATGACCAAAATACTGGAGCTTCAGCTTCAGCATGCTGAAGGAATGAAGGAATATTCATTCCTTCCAGTGAATATTCAGGGTTGATTTTGATTGACTGATTGGATCACTTTGCTGTCCAAGAGGGACTCTCAGGAGTCTTCTCCAGCACTACAGTTCGAAGGCATCAATTCTTTGGCTCTCGGCCTTATTTACAGTCTAGCTCTCCCAACCATATGTGACCACTGGGAAGACCATAGCCTTGACTACGTGGACCTTTGTTGACAGAGTGATGTCTCTGCCTTTTAACACACTGTCTAGGTTTGTCATAGCTTTCCTGCCAAAAAGCAATCATCTTCTGATTTCATGGCTGCAGTCATCATCCTCAGTGATTTTAGAGCCCAAGAAGAGGAAATCTGTCACTGCTTCCACCTTTTTCCCTCCTATTTGCTGTTAAGTAATGGGGCTGGATGCCATGATCTTAGTATTTTTTAATGTTTAATTTTAAGCCTGCTTTTTCACTCTTCTCCTTCACCCTCATCAAGAGGCTCTTTAGTTCCTCTTTGCTTTCTGCCACTAGAGTGGTATCATCCTCCTATCTGATGTTGTTAATGTTTCTCCTGCCTATCTTGATTCCAGCTTGTAACTCATCCAGCCCAGCATTTTACATGATGTGCTCAGAATATACCTAATTGGCCTAGTGGTTTTCCCTGCTTTTTTTAGTTTAAGACTGAATTTTGATATGAGAAGCTGATGATCTGAGCCACAGTCATCTCCAGGTCTTGTTTTTGCTGACTGTATACAGCTTCTCCATCTTTGGCTTCAAAGAATGCAATCAATGTGTAAAATCGTCTCTCATGTTGAAAAAGGGTATTTGCTATGACCAGTGCATTCTCTTGGCAGAATTCAGTTAGCCTTTGCCCTGCTTCATTTTGTATTCCAAGGCCAAACTTGCCTGTTACTCCAGGTATCTTTTGCTTTTATTTTCCAATCTGCAATGATGAATAGAGCATCTTTTTCTGGTGTTAGTTCTAGGAGGTCTTGCAGGTCTTTATAGAACTGATCAGCTTATTTGGCATCAACGATAGGGGCATAGACTTGAATTACTATGAATGGCTTGCGTTGAAAAGGAACCGAGATCATTCTGTCATTTTTGAGGTTGCACCCAAGTGCTGCATTTCAAACTCTTTTGAGTTTGAAACTTTATTGATTATGAAGCCTACTCCATTTTCTGTATGGGATTCTTGCCCACAGTAGTAGATAGATATAATGGTCATCTGAATTAAATTTGCCCATTCCCAGTCATTTTAGCTCACTGATTCCTAAGATGTCAGTGTTTATTCTTACCATCTCCTGCTTGAACACGTCCAATTTACCTTGATTCATGGACCTAACATTGCAGGTTCCTTTGTAATACTGTTCTTTGTAACATCAGATTTTACTTTTATCAGCAGACACATCCACAATTCTGTGTTGATTCCACTTTGGTCCAACCACTTCATTCTTTCTGGGGCTATTAGTAGTAGTTCTCCGCTTTTGCTAAGTGCTAAGTCACTTCAGTCGTGTCCAACTCTGTACGACCCCATAGACGGCAGCCCACCAGGCTCTGCCATCCCTGGAATTCTCCAGGCAAGAACACTGGAGTGGGTCTCCAGTAGCATATCAGACACCTTTCAACCTGAGGGACTTATCTTTCAGTGTTGTATCTTTTTGTTTTTTTATATACAGTTCATGAGGTTCTTACAGCAAGTATACTGGGGTGGTTTGCCATTGTCTCCTCCAGTGGATCATCTTTTGTCAGCGTTCTCTACTATGACGTGTCTGTCTTGGGTGGCCCTACACAGCATGGCTCATAACATTATTGAGCTACACAAGCCCCTTCACCATGATGAGGCAGTGATCCATGGGGGTCACTCTATTAGGGGGTAACTAATTAACATTAGTAATTAGTCACTCTATAAGGGGGTAACTCTATTAACATGTAGCAAACTTCTCAGGAATATTAAGCTTGTGTACCAAAAATCAGAAAATGTGCTATAAGAATTGAGAGATAATTTAGAGGCATTTCTTTTCTATGATCTTTACTATTAACTTTAGCTGGCCTTGCAGGAAGTACCTGTGGCATTAGGGAAATGAAGTTTGTTAGTTACTTTATTGTTAAACCTTCACATTGTGTAACTCTTGAAAAATACACATATTCTTATGCAGGAATAATGTTACCAGAAGGGGTAACCCCCTTTTATCTTCTGAATATTCTGCTGCTGCTAAGTCACTTGAGTCGTGTCCAACTCTGTGCAACCCCATAGATGGCAGCCCACCAGGCTCTCCCATCCCTGGGATTCTCCAGGCAAGAACACTGGAGTGGGTTGCCATTTCCTTCTCCAATGAATGAAAATGAAAAGTGAAAGTGAAGTTGCTCAGTCGTGTCTGACCCTCAGCAACACCATGGACTGCAGCCTTCCAGGCTCCTCTATCCATGGGATCTTCCAGGCACGAGTACTGGAGTGAGGTGCCATTGTATCCAAAGGCAAAGATGGGGTTGTGATTATGATAGATGTACTTTCTGTGCATAAGGGATAAATTATGTGAGCCAAGTTAAATAATGTATAATCTGGCTGCTACAAATAAAAGTAACATGCCTACTTTGACCATTTTCAAGTAGACTTATAAGAAAAGGAAACATTGTCCACAAGAAAGATACAAAAGACATAACTCTGTCAGGATATTTTTAATTTTAGAGAACCAATGTCCTGAAGAAAGTTATAATAAGAAAGATGTAACAGAATCATTGGAGTTAGGAACGATTTCCACATTTGTCAGTCACTGGCTGAATCATTTAAATTCTCAACCCAGATTTTATGCCTAAGAGTGAACATTAATTAGAAAAACAAATGTTGTTACAAAGCCACATGGATAACTAATGCCTGGCATAGATCTGCTGAAGTAATTTCAGCCAAAGATTTGTGTTGGGTATCAGTCAGAGAATTAAGCCAGAAATCAAAGCAAAGTTGTCCCTTTATAGCTTCAGAAAGACTGAATGTCTTCTATTCTTTTGAGTTTAGAGGTACTCCAGGAGTTCTTTTTTAAATGATTATTAAGAAAGTTATTGTGTGTGTGACAGAAAACTTGCATTGAATAGGTTGAATGACCTCTGAGTTATCTGCATATTACCTTCAGCATTACAAAAGTGCTGGTGTTCCTGAATATTAGAGGTCCTAAAACAACAGACCTTTAAAGATATTTGTGTCACAGAATGGGAAAAAGAAAAATAGAACCCTTTTAAGGCAAATGAAAAGCAAATTCCCCAAAAGATATTAGTATAAGGGTTTAAGTCCTCAGATAGTCAAAATAACTAGAAATCAGAAGAAAACTGTGATAGCTCTATAATGATGTAATTTTGTAATATTTTTGCATGTTGAAAATAAGGACGGTCTTTGACCTAGGAATTTGTGGGAATTGGTATGGCTGACTGCATACAGGCAGTACTCATGCCTATTATATTTTATACCTCTGCTCCTCCTCCTAAGACCTACAGGTTGGGAAATTTGATTCATCCACAGATGATGAATGATATGGATTCGTGCTAATCAGATTCACAGGGTACTTTCTTATCAATCAGATTATCAGTTGCTTTTCATAATATAAGGCATTTCTGGCCTAAGTTGAGAGACTAGCTACTCCAATAAATGCTGATGTCCTCCTCTCATTCTAAGCTACTTCTCTCAACTCATAAAAAAATATTATTAACCTTTCTCATTAATATAAGTGCAAAAAATGCTAAACAAAATGCGGAAAGAGAAAGCAACAATGTGTGTTTTTAATCTCCCAGAACCAAAGAGATTTTATTCCAGGAAAGAAATCAAGATTCAACATTCGGAAGCTTTTCCTGTGATACATTATATAAATAAATCATATAAAAATCACAGTCATCTCAACAGATGCCAAAAGGGCATTTAATAAAACTCAAACCATTTATATTCTCTAAAATAATAAAAGAAGCAGAAGATATTAAGAAGAGGTGGCAAGAATACACAGAAGAACTGTACAAAAAAGATCTTCAAAACCCAGATAATCACAATGGTGTGATCATTCACACTCACCTAGAGCCAGACATCCTGGAATGTGAAGTCAAGTGGGTCTTAGGAAGCATCACTACAAACAAAGCTAGTGGAGGTGATAGAATTCCAGTTAAGCTGTTTCAAATCCTGAAACATGATGCTGTGAAAGGGCTGCACTCAATATGCCAGCAAATACGGAAAACTCATCAGTGGCCACAGAACTGGAAAAGGTCAGTTTTCATTCCAATCCCAAAGAAAGGCAATGCCAAAGGATGCTCAAACTACTGCACAATTGCACTCATCTCACACTCTAGTAAAGTAATGCTTAAAATTCTCCAAGCCAGGCTTCAGCAATATGTGAACTGTGAACTTCCTGATGTTCAAGCTGGTTTTAGAAAAGGCAGAGGAACCAGAGATCAAATTGCCAATATCTGCTGGATCTTCGAAAAAGCAAGAGCATTCCAGAAAAACATCTATTTCTGCTTTATTGACTATGCCAAAGCCTTTGACTGTGTGGATCACAATAAACTGGAAAATTCTTCAAGAGATGGGAATACCAAACCACCTCACCTGCCTCTTGAGAAATCTG
>SJYT01001120.1:102483-113516 GCA_006410635.1 Cephalophus harveyi | reverse complement strand
ACTCCATGGACTATAGCATGCCAGGCTCCTCTGTCCTCCACTGTCTCCAGGAGTTTTCTCAAATTCATACATATATACCATCATACACATCTTCAAAAATATGTGTATAATCTCTCACATAACAAGAATACCATTTTCACCCTTGAAATTTTTTAAGCTAAATTTGTTTTGATATTCTATAAAGCCCAATCCATAAGCAAATTCCCCCAATTTTCTCCAAAAAATTGTTCATGGTTGGTTTGAATTGGGGTCCAAACAAGAGTCACATAGTCTGTGGTTATTTATTCATCTTTTTTCATCAAAAATAGGTATTGCTCCATTATCTTCCCCTGTCATTGAACTGCTGCTGTTGAGTCAACTATGTTGCAGAGTCTCCAGTATTCTGGATGTTTTCTGTTTGCTTACTTATTTCTTATTGAACTTGGCAGAATTCATTAAAAATTGTTATTTTTAATGGAATACAGAGTATGGGAATAGGGACAAAACTACCAGAGTTACTATATCTCTACAATTATTAGTATCTCTACATCTTTAAATTTCCAGAAATACTTGAGAATTTCAAACAGAATTTATCAAATTTTGTTGAATGTTTAATGTTGTTCAAGGTGAAAATATGTTTTCTGTACACAAATTTCTACTAAAAAACATATCTTTGTGAAATACAGTGATTGCTAAGTGAATATCTTCTTTTCAGAATGTATACCAATGGAAGTTATTTTATTCATATTATCAAAGCAAATGTCCACAGGCTCATCAATGAAAGAGAAAGGCCTTGCTATTCTAAGTTGGTTTTATATCCAACTACATCCATTTATAGTGTTTATTTAATAATAAACACTTGATCCTTGTTCATTTTCAAATGTCACCCACAGCCAATTAGATTGGGATATATTTCTTCCTGGAAAGGAATATGTCTTCTGCTAAGATTTATTCTAAAACAGATCATTATGGTCAAATTTATGACTCTATTTTTGTCTCTATTATCATTTTTATTTCATTTTCTATATTCTTTAGTTGATTACTGTCCTAGTTTGCCAGGGCTGCCATAACAAAATACAATGGACTGAGTGGCTTAAGCAACAGAAATTTATTTTCTCACCGTTCTGGAGGCTAAAAGCCAAGAGCAAGGCATTGGCAGGGTTGGTTTCTTCTAAGGTCTTTGTCCTTGGTTTTGCAGATGGCTCACTTCTCCCTGTGTCTTCACTTGGTCTTCCCCCTGTGCGTGTCTGTGTTCATATTTCCTATTGTTATGTGATGCCCATCATACTGGATTAGAGCCCACACTAATTATCTCATCTTAATTTAATTACCTCTTCTAAGGCCTTAAATTAATTACCTCCTTTAAGGCCTTTGAACAAAGAATGTTCAAATTAACGCACAATTGCACTCTTCACACACTTTTTTTTTGAGCAAAGTAATGCCCCAAATTCTCCAAGCTAGGCTTCAAGAGTATGTGAACTGAGAACTCCCAGATGTTCAAGCTGGATTTAGAAAAGGCAGAGGAACCAGAGATCAAATTGCCAAGATCCACTGCATCATAGAAAAAGCAAGAGAATTCCAGAAAAACATCTACTTCTGCTTCATTGACTACACTAAAGCCTTTGATTGTGTGGATTACAACAAACTGGAAAATTATTAAAGAGATGGGAATACTAGACCACCTTACCTGCCTCCTGTGAAATGTATGCAGGTCAAGAAGCAACAGTTAGAACCGGACATGGAAGAATGGACTGGTTCCAAGTTGGAAAAGGAGTAAGTCAAAGTATATTGTCACCCTGCTTATTTAACTTATATACAGAGTACATCATGCAAAATGCCAGGATGGATAAAGCACAAGCTGGAATCAAGTTTGCTTGGAGAAATACCAATAACCTCAGATATGCAGATGACACCACCCTTATGGCAGAAAGCAAAGAGGAACTAAAGAGCCTCTTGATGACAAGACACTAATTTGTCAACAAAGGTCCGTCTAATCAAGGCTATGGTTTTTCCAGTGGTCATGTATGGATGTGAGAGTTGGACTATAAAGAAAGCTGAGTGCCGAAGAATTGATGCTTTTGAACTGTGGTGTTGGAGAAGACTCTTAAGAGTCCCTTGGACTGCAAGAAGGAGATCAGTCCTGGGTGTTCATTGGAAGGACTAATGTTGAAGCTGAAACTCCAGTACTTTGGCCACCTGATGCGAAGAGCTGACTCATTTGAAAAGACCCTGATGCTGGGAAAGATTAAGGGCAGGAAGAGAAGGGGACGACAGAGGATAAGATAGTTGAATGGCATCACCAACTCAATGGACATGGGTTTGGATGGACTGGGAGTTGGTGATGGACAGGGAGGCCTGGTGTGCTGCAGTTCATGGGGTCGCAGAGAGTCGGAGATGACTGAGTGACTGAACTGAACTGAACTGATGAAGGTGAAAGAAGAAAAAGCTGGCTTAAAACTAAACTGTCAAAAAAACGAAGATCGTGGCATCCAATCCCATCATTTCATGGCAAATAGATGGGGAAACAATGGAAACAGTGACAGATTTTATTTTCTTGGGCTCCAAAATCACTTTAGATGGCAACTGCAGCCATGAAATTAAAAGATGCTTGCTCCTTGGAAGAAAAGCTATGACCAACCTAGATAGCATATTAAGAAGCAGAGACATTACTTTCCCAACAAAGGTCCATCTGGTCAAAGCTAAGGTTTTTCCAGTAGTCATGTATGTTTGTGAGCATTGGACCATAAAGAAGGCTGAGCGCCCAAGAACTGATGCTTTTGAACTGTGGTGCTGGAGAAGACTCTTGAGAGTCTCTTGGACTGCAAGGAGATCAAACCAGTCAATCCTAAAGAAAGAAATCCTGCATGTTCATTGGAAGGGCTGATGCTGAAGCTGAAGCTCCAATACTTTGGCCACCTGATACGAAGAGCTGACTCATTAGAAAAGGCCCTGATACTGGGAAAGGCTAAAGGCAGGAGAAGAAGCGGACAACAAAGGATGAGATGGTTGGATGGCATCACCAACTCAATGGACATGAGTTTGAGCAGGTTCTGGGAGTTTGTGATGGACAGGGAAGCCTGGTGTGCTGCAGTCCATGGGGTCTCCAAAGAGTCGGACACAACTGAGTGACGCCAAATATAGTCCCATTCTGAGATCCTGGAGGTCGGTACTTCAACATACGGTATAGGCACAGTTCAGTAGATAACAGTTACTTTAATTAACCTTCATTTATTTGGATATTTCCAGGGTTCAACTTCACTGGAGTTTATTGTCTGGGGAGCATCGACTGAGTGCTATGTTACAACATTCGTGCCGATGTTGAAAAGCAGCTGTAGTTATCTCAAGTCTATGCATCACATTCCTAGTGAAATTATCCCCTTGGAAGACTGGATGAGTGGAGTTTACATGAACAGTCAGGGTTTTAATATGATCAAAGTTTTGCCGGTAAGAAACCTAAGCAGTTCCAGCGATATGTTACTTTTGTGTGATTGGCTGGCCATTCGGTGTTAGCATTTCTTTCCTGAATTACTCAAAACACTTCAGTTATTTTTCAACCCTCGTGTCATTTTGAGGATATGATGACTAAAATGTGAAAATGTTCTGAACTAATGGTTTTTCTTGGTGTAATTCTCTCATCATTATTTCTGCTATATTATGATGGCATAATCTTGGGCTTTCACAGTATTTACAGTTATTTGCCCTTAAGCTGACTCGTCTTGAGCTGATATATCTTACTGGTCCCATTTCAATGTAGTAACAATTTTAATTTTTGCCTCATCAGAACACATGACTCTTTTTAAAATGTAAATTACTGCTCTTTGTTAACTGATTATTTATAATTTTCTTTGTAACAAAAACCCCAAATTATTACCCAAACCTTCAATTATTTAGTAAATAATTGAATTACTTATTAAATATGTCACTAAGACTCTTAATAAGATTTTTAAACTTTGTTGCATGACTTCATGACAGCTACCTTAGTCTCTAAAACTTTTTTCACTTATTTGCAAGGTCCAACTTGCATTAGCATGGTTGGGGGAGTGCTGGGGGAAGAGAAATTTACTTAAATATGTGGAGCTAAAAGTCAAATATCTGTTTTGAATGCTTTTCTGGAAAATCAAGATTTTTAAATTAAAGACTTGGTAGATAACGATGAAATTTACAGTATCTTTGTTTGATCATTTTCAGATAAACTACAGGCCTCCATCTAATATGGGAATTGCTATTCCACTTACAGATAATTTTTATCATGCAGATCCTAGCAAATCCATACCAAGAAATCTATTTTACAAGTCGAAGGTAAATATTTTTTTCTGCAGATAAACTAGTATTTATCTTAATTCAAGAAACAATTCAGTAAAATTACAGATGAGCAGACCTAGCGGCAGAGATTAAATGAGAAGGTGCATTAAGCATAATATGCCCTATACAGGTGCTGCTTCTCCTCCTCCTCCTCCTCCCCTTCTCCTCCCTTACTACTACCACTACTACTATTACTACTGCTATCCCTGTTCTTCCTGCTACTGTTTTAGCCCTTTCCTCTCTTACTGCTATTCCTGGATTTGGTTTTGGAACCAAAGAGTCTAAATGGACTTTTCCCCCTTGACCTCTCCCAAACTCCCACTTGAATTTCAAAGAGCATAAGGAGGATGAGAGCATTGTTTTTTGTTTGTTTGTTTGTTTAATGAAAGAGCCCTAAAGCATCTCATAGTTGGCACCCTGTAAAAGGAATGATGTCCCAAAGGAGAGAAGAGTGTTTGCTCCAACACAGACTCATTTCCTGCCTAGAAAATAACCAAACCCCAGCAGCACTCTGCCTACTTTGTTCACTCAAACTCGAGCGAACAGAGAGAAGCAACTAGGTTCAAAAGGAAAGTGCATCATGGGGTGGCTGCCCAAGGGAACCTCATAGATACCTGTGAAATCTCCCTCCAGAAAAACACACCTGCGTATGTATATGGACACGCAGACATTCATATCCATTCTTGAACGTACATGCACACACAAAGACAGAAAATGGTTGTTCCTTTTGTTCAAAACTCTTCATCTCCCTGTCTCATTCAGAATAAAAGCTTTATTCTTGCAATGGTTTATAAGGTCCTCCATTGTTTAGCCTTGGATTTGCATCTGACCTGATTCCCCCCAGGTCAGTCTGCTCTGGCCCTGTTGGCCTCCTTGCTATTCTTCAAATATACTACACGTATTTTCACCTCAGGGTCTTTAAGCTTCAAAAATGTCCTGTCTGGAATGCACTTCTGCCAGATATCACATGGCACATCTCATCACCATCTTCAGGTTTTTGCTTAAATGTTGCCATCATTGTGAGGCCTTCCTTGACCACTCTATTTAAAACTACCATCCACCTCCACTGATACCAATCTTGCCCCTCTTCCCTGCCTTATTTTTCTTCATTGCACTTTTTACAATTTTACGTATTTTACCCATTTATTTATTAGATTTCATTAAAAGGTAAGCTACAAAGACAGGGTTACTATTGAGGATTTTTAATCAGTTTTATTCTCTCTGCTATCTTTAGTGTCCCTTGAAGGTGATTCAGTGGTAAAGAACCTGCCTGCAAAGGCAGGAGATGTAAGAGACATGGGTTCAATCCCTGCATTGGGAAGATTCCCTGGAGGAGGGCATGGCAACCCACTCCAGTATTTTTGCCTGGAGAATCCCCATGGACAGAGGAGCCTGGCAGGCTACAGTCCATAGGGTCTCAGAGTAGGACACGACTGAAGCGACTTGGCACACATGCATCTTTAGTACCCAGAAAACTGCCAGACATAGGAAGCACTTAAAAATTGTTCAACAAACTAATAATACACATTTATACACATCCTATTACACACACTCACACACATATACACACATATACATACACAACATGAGACTGACTTGTTTAACCTTAGAGATTTCAGGGTAAAAAACTGTTCCAGGCAATGAGCAACTCAAATACTGAATTCTTCAATTCTAGTCTCTTCCAAAGATGAACTCTGTTATGTCACTAGAATCAAGCCTTCTCTATTGAAATATGAGTTTAATATTTTACATGGAAATCCTCAGTTTGAGTTTTTTTTTCTTCTGGATTTTCTTGGAAGTTGAATAGGAAATTATCTAATTTACATATAAGTAAATAACAGATTTTGGTGGACCTTTTCTATATTCACAAATGTTAATTTCACACTCCAGCATTTCCAGAGTCATCAGACACTGTACAGATATTTTCTAGAGAGACAACAGTGAACTAGATAAACATGACATCTTTAAGGATCTTTAATGGGGGAGAATAAGCT
Source organism: Cephalophus harveyi (assembly GCA_006410635.1). Classification (NCBI taxonomy): domain Eukaryota; kingdom Metazoa; phylum Chordata; class Mammalia; order Artiodactyla; family Bovidae; genus Cephalophus; species Cephalophus harveyi. The sequence goes on along the minus strand of SJYT01001120.1, from coordinate 107,241 downwards.
TGGAAAACTATACAGTCCATGGGGCCACAAAGAATGGCACATGACTGAGCGGCAAACACTTTCACTAACACTTTCACTTTCAAGTTTTGAAAGCTATACAAATTAAATAGCATCACCTAGTGGAGCAGACTAAAAATGTATGTAATTCTGCCTCTGATCACCTCAAAATATACCACCTGGGGGAAAAGTGCATCTGGACCAATGCTATAACTTCTTGGTACACTGACATCATCCCCTTACTAGGCAATTATGTGTAACTCAACATCATTCCAGACACACAGTTTGCAGTTAGACTCCCCAAGGATAAGCAGATAAATGCTTTCAAACTGTGGTGTTGGAGACTCTTGAGAGTCCCTTGGACAGCAAGAAGATCCAACCAGTCAATCCTAAAGGAAATCAACCCTGTATATTCATTGGAAGGACTGATGCTGAAGCTAAAACTCCAATACTTTGGCCACCTGATGGGAAGAACTGACTCATTGGAAAAGACCCTGATGCTGGGAAAGATGGAGGGCAGGAGGAGAAGGGAACAATAGAGGATGAGGTGGTTGTATGCCATCATCGACTCAATGGACATGACTTTGAGCAAACTCCAGGAGATGGTGAAGGACAAGGAAGACTGGCATGCTGCAGTCCATGGGGTCACAAAGAGTTGGACATGACTGAGTGACTGAACAATGATGATCAACAACAAATATTTGAAAAAAACTTCCACAATAAGAAAGAAGCATAATCTCAACAACTTAAAAAACTGTGCCTCAGAAAACAGTATCATAAATACAAGCAAACTCTAGAATAAGCATAGTAATCATTTCAGAACAATTCAAGGAACCATTGTAATGATGAAAAAAAATGGAAACATCACACACACACACACACACACACACAAATATCAAAAACTGAAAATATAATTGTGAAACCAAGAGTTCAAAAGATTCAAAGAGCTTAATGAACCCAACTAAGCAGCAAATTAGTTCTGAAATGAAATAGTGGTAATGATTGAACAATATTGTGAACGTACTAAAGCCCACTGCATTGTACACTTGAAAATGATAAATTTTATCTCAATAGAAGAAAAAAAGAAGCAATGAGGACAAGAATGGTAATCTTATAAAAATAAGGAAGAATAACTTTTTTTAGAAATAGAGTTATCAAAATCAAAAGCCAGTTCTTTGCCAAAATGAATAAACTAACCTCTAGCAAGAGTGATCAAATGAAAAAATGAATTAACACGTGGATGGCTACAGTGGGGATTTTAACAGCATTAGTGACTGCGATGAGGAGAGACAAGTACAAAATAATACATTTGAAGACTATCCATAGTCTGCAGCACGGCATGTCACATCTGCTCCTTTAGGTCTCAGCTTCCATGCCAGTGATGGGAGCGGCCAAGGACAGGGAGGTGAGCATCCTAATTACTGCATTCAGAATGACACAGGCTGGACTTTCCCGGTGGTACGGTGGATAGGAATCTGCCTGCCAATGCAGGGGACACAGGATCGGCCCCTGGTCTGGGAGGATCCCACATGCCACGGAGCAGCTAAGCCTGTGTGCCACAACCACTGAGCCCACGCTCTAGAGCCCAGGAGCCACAGCTGCTGAAGCCTCTGCAGCCTGCAGCCCGGGCTCCATAACAAGAGAAACCACCACAGTGAGAAGCCCGGGCACCTCAGCAAAGAGGGGCCCCCACTCACCACAGCTAGAGGAAACCTGGGCACAGCAAGGAAGACAGCGCACCAAATATAAAATGATTTTTTTTTTAATGATACAAGCTTTCTGGTCCCCTGCCTGTCGACTCTAGGGTAACCCTGAGGTAAGCAGCTGAGTGATACTTGGATTCCTTACTAAACAAGGAGACAAAATTCAGAAATACTGTGCTTTTACCTTATTAACGGATTTTTCCCCTTTGACCTTCTCAAAGTTTTATTCATTCAGGGAACAAATATTTATTTCATATTTACTCAGTCTGCAGAAATTCTGCCACCAAAACCAGCACATCGACCTATTTTAATTCTATTTGCAGAGATCTGGTAAATTCAAACAGTGTGCAAATGCGACTACTCGGAAGGAGTGTAATTGTACAAATGATCAGAAGTTTTCATATGCTGTTGCTTTCTCAGATTGTCGAGAAAAGGTAAGATAATCTTTAATTTCCTGAAGACAGAGTGCTTTCATATTAATAAGATTTTGAAATGTGCATTTTGGTTAAACATGAAACCGAAAATGTAGAAATAATGTCTTATTGTGACATAGAATTAAAGATGACATCAAGCTAAAAAGATTGTAATTTAAATGTTCCCAGATATAGTAATTCTCTCGCAAAGAGTCACACACAATTGAGCGATTAAACTGAACTGAGACATAGTAATTAACCTCATCTGTAAAAGAGAATAAAACTTGCATTGCCCTATTCATTTCACAGGTTCTTATAAAGATACACACATGCATATATCTATATGATAGCAATTTATAACCTGTCAAAACTACACTAAATTGTGGTAAATATTGATTTATTCAAAAAAGTATTGAGTATATAATATGCATCAGGCTCTGGAATATCAAACTTGAAGCTCAAGGTAGTAAGTAGTGACAAACTAGAAGACAGTATAATATGCTGGTTAAGAGAGTGGGTTCTATGTCAAATAGTTCCTTCTGTTAGTCTCCAAGCATTCAGACATGTATCAGGTTGATGTTGGTGTCTGCATTAGCTGACTCAACCTATGCACTTGGTATAACTTTTAAGTAGATCTGTTTCAAAGTCCTTGTCAGACTACATATGACGTTATTTTAAGTGATTTCATTGTTTTGTTTTTATATAAAAATAAAATCATGCACCATAATATTGAGCATAGTCAGCATTCAATAAATTACAAAGGTTGCTATTATGTACCACCACAACTCCACGCTTACTGAATTCCACTATTTCTTGAGCATTTACTTCTACCATATACTGCTCTAAGGCTTCTCCATGACTTGTCTCATTTCACTAGAGGCACAGAGAAGCCTGGTAATTTAAGATCACATCACTAATATGTGATGGAGCTAGATTTCCACTCTAGAGCCTGAGTTTAATGAGTATGATGGAAAGATCATGACTGGCAGGGAGAGGGCTTTAGGAAGACCCAGTCCATACAGCTTTCCTTATAGTCCAACTCTCACATCCATACATGACTACTGGAAAAACCATAGCCTTGACTAGATGGACCTTTGTTGGAAAAGTAATGTCTCTGCTTTTTAGTATGCTGTCTAGGTTGGTCATAACTTTTCTTCCAAGGAGTAAGTGTCTTTTAATTTCATGGCTGCAGTCATCCTCCACAGAGATTTTGGAGCCCCCAAAAATAAAGTCTGCCACTGTTTCCACTATTTCTCCATCTATTTGCCATGAAGTGATGGGACCAGATGCCATGATCTTTGTTTTCTGAATGTTGAGCTTTAAGCCAACTTTTTCACTCTCCTCATACAGTACCTTACAGTTCATACAGTACCTTACAGTTCATACAGTACCTTAAGGGATATGGGTTAGTAAAAAAATCATCATAGCAAATTCCTATGGGAAAAAAAGTCAATAGAAAGATACGAGTTTTGCTGCCACAGTGTTTGCATATTACTTACGAAATTCACACTGATTCTGCTGTAAGACAGATTTTTTTTCATGACCTGAGAAGGCAGAAATTCTCTCAGAAGCACACTTAATTTAGAATAGCCAAATTCTATTCATCCTTTTCCAGGAAATGAAATTAGTATTGAATTTTCCAAATTTATACTCATTCTTGGCACTTGCATTTTAGGTTCCTCGTTTTAAGTTTCCAGTTATACAATATCCAGTTTCTTTGCAAGTTTACAGTGAAGATGGAAATTTCCCAGTGGAAACTCCATACCTTGTTACTGTGACTGAAGTGAATAACAGGGAAAACTGGAACCTAAGTAGGATTTGCTTTCTTCTACAATTGTTGAAGCTATAAGTACTGTGGTTATTGGGCTTCCCAGGTTGCGTAGTGGTAAAGAATCCACCTGCCAATGAAAGAGATGTGGGTTCAAGCCCCAGGTCAGGAATATCCCTGGAATAGGAAATGGCAACCCACTCCAGTATTCTTGCCTGGAAAATTCCACGGACAGAAGAGTCTTGTGGGGTACAGTCCATGGGGCTGCAAAGAGTCAGATACAACTGAGCACAGCACACACACTGTTGTTATTACCTAGAGAAGTGGTTTACAAAACCTTTTTACCTAAAAGATAATCAAGAGGTCTTTGGAAAAGAAGTTGAATCAGTTATCATATCACTGTTCATGCTACTTCTGTCATCCACACTTTTTTTTTAAATACAGTGCAATGATTCAGTTGTACATATATTTATATATTCTTTTTCAAATTCTTTACCCTTTATAAATTATTACAAAATATTGAGTAGATTTCCCTGTGCTATACAATAGGTCCTTGATGGTGATCTAGTTTGTAAATAGTGCTATATATATGTTAATCCCCACCTCCTATTTTATCCCTTTTTCCCCTTTCCCCTTTATTAACCATAAGTTTGCTTTCTGTGTCTGTGTCTCACACTTATTTCATCATCACTTCAGTGACCTGGATTCAGGGCCATTATAAGCAGCAAAAATGATTGACTGAGTTTGTGCCACACGTTGGTCTGGCGTCTCCTTTCATTGCTTGTATGGAGGAAGATATAAAAGGTGTTGCCAGATTATCCATAGGATCTATCTTCTAATTATATAAGAAAAGTTTATTAAATAGTTTATGATAAAT